>JARJDZ010004067.1:0-24917 GCA_030264555.1 Aleochara sp. GC000083 | reverse complement strand
AGAAAGGATCCGTGAATATATTTAAAATGTATATAAATAAATTTTGATTGTTTTTGCTTGGATGCGCAATTGACATCATTGAATTCCTTCCATGAAAAATAATTTGTCTTTCTTCGAAATATCTCTCCGAGGGAATTTTCCTTCTGATGGTATGGGTAACATCAAATTATCAACATCATGTCGTATTTATATTGTGATATAAATAGAACCGAGCAAACAAAAATAACGATCAAAAAATAATCATCAAAGTTATGCTTATACGGAAATTGCAAAGAGGACAATAATTTTTCGGCGCGATTAGAAGGAAGTGGAACGTTTGCTGGAAGCGTGGCATCAAGAAGAGTGGGCAACGAAGGCAAAAAATTGTATAAAGTAGAATGGCTTTTGTTGGTCGTGCACGCGTATAAATTGCATCAGCGAGGCAGGACGAAAAGGATCGTGACTACATCAGTAAAGCATCTCCTCGGTGCTGTTCTGAAGAACGACCACGCACTGAATCCACCTCGTTCTCAAGCGACCATCCGACCTTCTTTCGTGTTGTTTCTTCAGCTCGTTTATCTAGACGGAGATATTTCCAGGCGTAATCCTACACGGTTTCTCCATTTCGCAGGGAATGGGATNAGAAGGTCAATCTGCAGGACCATTAAGCGCGTGTAATTGATTAATAATTCGAATTTGTGGTGATCATCAAACCGATGGTGGTGCGGGGGTTGTATAAGAAGATGCAGGCGTGGATGCGAGCTGTATTGTAAGTGAATTACGGATGAGAGGAGTTGGCAAACGCAATGCCATTCCCATTGGATTTGCGATATTTTAATTAGGTAATGCTGCCCCGTCGGCATTAAGATCCAATTACATTACGCCGGCCCTTTTAAGATATAAATCCCGGATTAAGGTGGTGTTCCCGGTTACCTACGCTGCGTTGAGTCCCCTCGAAATTCTCGTCTAGTTACCTACTGTACAAATTGCCGAAATATTCGCGAAGCAGCCCGCTCTCGACTCGAGTTTGATGTTGGATCAGTTAAATGATGGAAATGCCGAGCTGAGTGAAAGCTTGATTTAACTCGAAGCGTATTTAATGGCAAATCCACACGTAAACAACTATCCCTCGATAGCAATACGATTTTGTTTATTTCACGTCTATTATTTCGTGACATTTGATTTATGATTGCATTTAATCTTACTGGGGGATATATTGATAGTATTGCTAAATCGAATCAAATTTAACTAGTTTATTCTACTAGTGAGAGAAATAAACTCCTTTTATATCACTTGCGAATAAAATGACAACTTACGTGCTTAAGTGTTGGTCACTATGGTTTCAAAAATTTAAGCTTTGACAAATATGGTTATAATTTGCCAAGTCAAACAATATTTTCATCATTTACTGTTACAATATCTTATCAGAAATTCTGGTAATAAATTTGGATTTTGCGGCTTCTTGGACCATTGACCAAATTTTCTGCAATAAGTTGGCGAAAAGTGTGGAAAATGTCATTATCATATATAGAGCTGCATTTTTTTGTTACTCGTGTTATTTGTGAGATTTATAATAAAACAGTGATTCCCAAAGTGGGCGCTACCGCCCCCTGGTGGGCGCTGCCACGATCCCGGGGGGCGGTGATGGCTGTAAGAGGACTGTACAAACATTAAAGAAATGAAAATTTTCTGGTCAGTTGCTATTGAATTTAAAAAATCAGGGGGCGCTGAGTAATATATTTTCTAGAGAGGGGGGCGGTAGGCCCAAAAGTTTGGGAACCACTGTAATAAAATGTGCTCTTATATTTTATCAACACTGATTGTTAAATAATTTCTCCAATAAATTCAACTAAAAACCATCATTAAAAAAAGTTCATTCCAAGTATAGCAATTTATTCACCT
Organism: Aleochara sp. GC000083; assembly: GCA_030264555.1. Classification (NCBI taxonomy): domain Eukaryota; kingdom Metazoa; phylum Arthropoda; class Insecta; order Coleoptera; family Staphylinidae; genus Aleochara; species Aleochara sp. GC000083. The sequence continues at coordinate 23,036 of JARJDZ010004067.1, read as the reverse complement.
TTCAGTGTAATTGAAATAGATTTTTCACAGAGTTGTTTTCTACCGTTCTTCTGTGGTATTGGAATTTCATTCAAATGGAAGCTAAACGATCGTAAATATATTTACATCAGGATTGATTTTAGTGTTATTTCTATTTCAATGCCTGCAGAAACACAGCTTCACTCACATCCAATGAGTGACTGATGTTCGAGGATCAAGTAACGAACATTAAGCATATTTGAAATCGAATGCTGCCAAGCATTGCATGCTTTTCCAAATATAACGCAACCATCGAGCTGAAGGATTTATTGAACTAGCCTTGGTCGAAAATTCCGATCACATTGTTTGGTTTTTGTATTTATTTCTGGACCAAACTCAGTGTTTTGTTTACTTTCTAGACTAAATTTATCTTCTATTAGAAACATTATATGAATCATTCTGTATCCATCTGAAAGAGTTTGATTTATTACTGAGTCAAATTTAGACTTGGATTTCCCAGTTGAATTTCAATCAATAATTTTTATATACCTTGTTATTGAATTTAAATATTAATGGATATAAAAATTAAAGTTGTTTAGTTAGTTTATAAATGGTCAAAGAAATCTTCTGTTTCAATTAACAATAAGCTAGAGTTTCTCTCAAGGCTAAAGGCATCTTGATCTCTCTTTTCTCAAGTGTTCAAGTTTTTTGTTTGCTAGTGTAAAAATTAGTCAATGATGTAATAATTGCTTTGAAAATGTATCAGCTACTAATATTTTTTCGATACATACATGTATCATAATCACGATTTTTGAAAGATTCAATTGGAATAAACTTATTTCCAAGCAACGCCAAAACTAAACTAAACTAACTATCCAAAATATCTTGTCATTCTTTGAGTACCTCTTGCAATGATAATTCAAAGAAATAAGATGCATTTGAGATGAATAAATTGTTATTAAGCGATTAACAAATGCAGTGCAGATTTGTTATATGCAATTCAATTTGCAACAATTTTAATTCAAATTTGGTAAATATAAATGAGAAAGCACAAGTTTAATATCATAAACGATTAATTGTATTTCAGATTAGTCAAACGCATTTGAGAATACATAAATGAAATTCAGAAGAGTTCAAATGCAGATAAGATTAGTTGCACTTTTTGTTAAATAATAATTCAGTGTTTTGATAGGTAAATTCTAGATCACATCAGCATATTGATATTATTAATGCAACAGTAATTTCAACTCAGTTTATAAATACTACTTAAATCAATCCAATAAAATCTGAATTATATGTATGTTTTCTGAATTTCAAATTTTTCAAAAGTTTCTCTATGTCATTTAAAAATCTAAATTAGAAAAAAGATTCTGAAATTTAATTGATGCTTCATTTATAGCAACTATGTAGAAAATTATTGCGATCGAAATAATAATCTACAAATAAACATCATTGAATTGAAAGGAAATCTCTAAATTTTTATTCAGAACTAAATTTAGACAACTGAAGCTGGAGAAACGAAGGAGCTTTCAAGGAATACAAGAACATCCAAAATCAAAGCCTTATCAATAGCAATCTTGCGAAATGCGCGCAATACATCAAATAAACACTCCATATGTAACAGGACGAAGGATCACAAATAATGGCAGCATCTGAATGGGCGGATATTCGAAGGGACAAGAGCAAAGCATCAAAATGGGCACAAAACCGAATATCAATTGTATGCGCTTCGATCTTATACATCAATCTGGCATGCGCGCGCGCCTAAAACCACCCAGCATTACCGGCAGCTTTGGCAGGGAATGCGAGGAATATGAATTGATCGAATTGAATGCGAATGCCAACACCATTTGCGCCCAATATCCAAAATAAGTGCCGGGCGCTTTCCCTGGATTACCGCCCGAAATAAGCCGCATAATGTGCCGAAATGAATTTCGATTGAACGCCATCACCGCATTCGAAGACACTTCGATATTAAATAGATCAACGGATGTATATTCGGTTGGCTGATGTCTTCAGCGCTGAATGCCATGCATATTACAATCGTATTCCAAGGGGAGGACGATATCCTTCCCGTTTAATTCCCTGTCGCCTCCTTGTTTCTATGGACGAGCGGACAACAATTGGATAGGCGAATAAAGTGTGGGATTAAGAGGCGGGAACTTTTCGGGAGGACATGGAAAGGACAAAAAGTCTTGAACGGAGACAAGCCTTGAATAGGGTCGTATTGTTTAGATTGTGTCAGATCATTGATAAGAACAAGGTTGAAAGTTCTTGGAGCGGGGATTTCTGATAAAATTGGTATATTAAGGGGGGACCAAATTAAAAACGCAAAAATATGATGTTTTTCGTGATTTTTTTAGATAGCAATAAAATAACGTAGCTTCTTCAAATTTCTTCGTTGCATTAAACCATATTTAAAGATAAACCATAATTTTTTTGTATTTGGAGACAATTTTTGTTCAAAATCAAAATTTCGAAAAGATTTAGTAGCCTATTAAGCACACATACTGAAAATTTTCAAATAATAGATGGACCAACGAATTTAAAGACAATAGAATGTGCAAAAGTGCAGAATGACTATAACTTTTTGGAGATATTCTTGGATAGTCAATTTAAGCAAAATAAAAATTCAGAATTTTCTGAAACGTGTAATTAGGTCTCCCCTTAATGAAAAATATTTTTGATAAGGAATGACTTCAGACGAGCTGTTGTCCCATTTCCTTGGTTGATGGATAAATCCATACCTGAAACAAAAATAAATGAATGTTAGTACAAAATCAAATGATTGGCATGTAATATTTATATATCATTTTCTATTATGTACATTGATAATTGGCTACAAGTGTTTTTATCCCTTTAAGGATATGCCAATTCCATCCTTGGTCCTCGTTAGCCTAACTTGGATGAAAGCTTATTTCTTCGTTATTTGCACAGAAATTTAGAAATTCGTGAACAATCTACCGCACGCGGAGGCAAACAGAACCGAGAATCATCCGAAAGGAAAGTTCCACTAATGGCCCAAGATCGAAAGGATTAAAAGGGAGACGAGCTCCGCCAATGTAAGCTTAGTGTAGGTGAAATATGCTGGCGGGATGACCCAGAAATCCAGATGATCGTAAATTCGTCAGAGCGTTCAAAGTGAGTGCGCGCCCCGTCGAAGGTGGCGGCTGAAGAAGCGGCATGTGAGCGACCGGCCTCGATCCACTTCCGTTCCGATATCCACGTATTCCATTCCGTTCCGCTCCACGTTGAGCAGATTCCCGGATTCGATTTGGCAATTATAATTCCGGCGGTCGATATGTGTGTATGCAGAGAGGGGACCACCTCCGCCATCCTCCTCTGCCATACTCCTCCGCCATCCTCCACGCCATCGTTGGTGGCGAACGCGATAGGCAAATTGGCGTAAGTGCATCTGGATTTTCGGTAGATTCATCCAGTCGGAAACTCAATTAAACTTGTGCGCTCGATTCGCCGCCGCCACCACCATCGCGCCGACAGATCAGGAGTTCCTGAGGGTTGCAGAGTGGTCGGTCATAACCGTAACCAATGCAGACCAGGCGGAGGGCTTTTTATTTTTCGGAAAATTAGTTCGGTAAACTCGCCGCGTTTTTGTACGAAAAGTGGAGCAGTAACTTCTTTTGTAATTGGATTAAAAATTATTCCAATCTAAACGTGCGGCAAAAATGTTGAAAAAGTAATTTAATCCAGAATATATAAGTTTTAGGTAATATTTTATAGCTTCGGGTGGGAGGAGGAGGGAAATTTGCGCCGACAATTGGGGGCGCACTCATATTCCTCCTTTGTTCCTGATGACAGCCTGCGCTTCCTTTATATCTCTCCCGGATATAAAAGGAGGACCAATTGAAATGCCAATGAAAATTCGCCTTGCACCTTTTGATATTCGATGCACAGAACGAACGCTTGACAATGACACCGGAACTCCGGGAAAACGGGAGACCAATGCCACTGCCAACTGGCTAGAAAATACGAGCAGAAATCTGAAATGGGATAGTAAAAAACGAGGGTTTGAGGAGCTGGAGCTCGGTAAAAAAACCAAACCAACGACGACGACTATAATGGAAAGAATGGAAGTTGAATTTTATTATCGGAACGGTTTTTACGTTAATAACATCAATTGAATTCGAATGTATCTCCGACCGGTTTTCCGGTCGAATATAAGATTTATATCAAAAGCGCGCATACCGTTCCATCCGCAAAGCGCTCCCCATTTCGGGGTACGTTCCCGGAATGGGCCACGACGCCATATGCCATGGTTCGGGACGTGCCACCAACGCAACAATTTCCACAAAAGATCCAACCGCCCACGCTTCCATATGTGGGCAATATTATTCTTCCTCTCATTGTCAATTGTCAGGACAGTCGGCCGAAAGAGAATCGTCGCGCGCATCGTTCTGATATATTTCCAGCGGAATTGTTCGCCGCTTTTATGGAAGAGGGATGCTTCCAGCACAGAAGTCGCATATAAATTGTCTGCGGCGTGGGAAACTGCTTCCCGATTGCCATATCGTGACATACCTAGACAAGTAGTGTACCCTCAGAGGATACATGTGATCTTTGATCTTATGGAATTCAAATTTAAGAAGAAAAAACTCAAAGTTTTTCATGCGAGTAAAAAAAATATACGAGTTATGCTTAAGATCATGCGATAGAAGTGAAAACTTCATGAAATACTAATTGCTTTTATGTGTACGAAGTAATAATATTAAAAGGGAGAATATGCCGGTTCTAGATCCAGTTAATGTATTGTACACCTTGGATGAGGGTGTAGTAGATGTGTATCAAGATCTAGTGTATTTCTTCTAATAATATTAACAATATAATAATGTAAATGTCTATCATATATTTGTGTAAATTTCTAATTGATGTTTGTCTAAATTTCTAAAAACAATTGTGTCAATTCTTCCATATTCTTAATTTTTCGAAATAATCAAACCTACGTCAAACACAATTTTTGAGTTCGTTCTCGAACGTTCTGTCCGAAGTATAATCTATTATTTTTTTGAAACTATTATTGATTCTTCGATTAATTTATATTTATTATCAACATTTATTTATTCATTTTAACAATTTCCAACTATTGGACAAAATTACATTTGTAACATTCTGATTTTTTTTCTGAACTACAATTCCGATTTGAAATTCATTTCTTACTTTCTCAATTTCATTTAGCAAATCTAGCTATATTTTTTCTTTTCTGAAATTTAATTCTTGCCTTCTGTATAGTAACTGAAAAAGGAATAGTAGTAAGAAAATTTTAAGATCATTTCTTGAAGTATATTCATTTGTTTTCTTCAAAATATTATTCATTTATCGATTAATTTATACTTATTATCAACATTTATTAATTTTAATAATTTTCAACTCAACTCATAAAAGTAAAAATTAATATAAGTCAAAATTCTAACAAAATCATATTATTTCACTATCAAGGGTAAAATGTTTAACATGTATTTATCCTCAATGTTTTGATTGATTATACATAAAATGTGAAAGATGTAGAAGATAACCTACAGAAGATGAAGATACGAAACTTGAAAGAAAAATCGAAGGACAGGAAAATATAGAAAGCCCTCATAAAACCAAAGTAGCAGAATAAGAACAGGAAATGGTTATGAACAAACCACAAATGATCGATAGATCTTACGATATGCTAAGGTCGACAAACTTGTAAAAGTAAAAGAACAAATATACATCAAATCGAAGGACTATTTACTATCTTTAGATTCTGAGCAAGATGTTCGGTAGAATAGCAAATTGTGGATGATTATAAACTCTACATTAATAGCAAAGGACCCTGTACAGAAATGTAAGGATAAAACCCTGTATCCTGCGAAAATTTTCTGATTCATAAGATTTGGAATTGAACAAAATATACACATAGAAAGGTATTGGAAAAGTTTTGGAAAAGTTTAGGAGAGTTTTTACATTGCCTATCTTCGTTTTAAGATTTTAAGATTGAGAAAACTTCACCGATTTTTCCAGTAATTCTATTGATCCTAAATTTTTGAAAGAAGTTCTCGGAAAACTGACAATTTTTGTTGTAATTTTTATAAACATACCGCTGAATGCTACTGATGCATCGTAATCAACCTTTATCCACAAGGTTTCATATATTTTTTTTGTACAACACGCCCAAAGAAGTTTTTACTTCAAAAATGAACGAATTTTAATTTCAAGCTAAGAGGGCAACTCAAACAAAGAAAATTGTGATGCTCGAGGCGTCGTCGACCAAAAGTTCCTAATAAACTTTCCATCGAGGCAAGCAACTAGCCCAAAACGACGATCAAAACGATGGTTTGCAACCATCCGCCACTTTTGGCTATCCCCGGCGGTTCATTCGCCGCGACCGCGACCGCCCCCGAAACTTCAACAACGCATTAAACAATTTCTTGGGTGCGGCGGACTTAAGAGGGCACTTTGACGGCCCAGCCTACAACCAGCGACTTCATTAATTAACACGTCCATTTCCACCTCCAACCCGACCATATCTTTCCACATTTAGCCAGAAGAACACCACCGCCGCCGCCACGACCACCAGCGCCACCTTCCCGACCACCCGAGAAGCGGTACTGCGCGGTGAAACCCTTGAAGTTTCCCCATTGAAAATGAAATTAAGTTGTTACGGGCCGCCATTAACCAACATCTTTAATGTCTTTACCATGGACTCCCTGATTGTATCAACCCCCATTGACTAACTAGGTGCAAATCGCAACCAAAATTATTCACGTCCAACTTCGCCCAGAAGGACGTGTCGTCGAAATAAATAACCCACGAGTTGGGTCGTTGGTCCTTCCTCCTCCAGCAACCTCTTTCGCTGTGGTGTGTCTCCTGGGGGGATTCGTCCTTCGCGCGGCTTGTTGCATAGCTGATGTCGTAACTTTGCGAAGGACGTTGTTCGCCGGATGCGTCGACCGGAACCAGATTGCAGATGTGGAACAAAACATGCGGCCGGGGAAGAAGTGGTGCTCATCAAGCGATGCGACAAGTACGGCTGGTCGACCGCAAGACGTTCTAATAAGGCGAGGTGGTTTGATTAAAACTCGCGCGATGCTTCCGAACACGCTGTTTGTTTTTACGAGCGTTTTATGATACGCCAGCCGTGGCTTCGTCGCTGCTGCACTTGCTGCACAACAAGTTTCCTCGCGAATGGCGCAAATGCCGAACGCTAAAGACTCCTTTTTATGGATTTAGTTGCCAGCGGGAGGCGGATGCAGCCACAAAGTGCGAAGAGGCTTCTTGGATGAGATGGGATGATGGAAGGAAGCGCAAGATGAGTGCATTCATATTAAATGCAACTTGTATTCGAGATTCGTTATTAAATAATGGAAGTGATCCATTTGAGAGGTGTACCCAGAGGAAATGATAAGAGTGGTGAAAATATGGATTAATTCTGGAATCATTTTTCATTGAGGAAGGATTCTAAGTTGTAATTTAACTCAAGGAAAAATTTTGCATTGCAAAATATTATATTTTTCTATATTCGTATCTGCATATTATACAGTATTATATATTTTTTAGGTAATCATTAGAAAAATTCAATGTTGAAAAAGTTATTTGATTTCATTTCCACTACACGTTATAATAATGTCATTACATACTGTCTTTCTAATAAAACCTTTTTAAAAATGTCCTGGGTTGAATTTGAGAAACATTTGAATCTATCTAGAAAATAGTAAAATTTTACTAGGTAAAAATCAAAATTAGAAACGAGTGATACATAAATTTCTTCAGTTTATTTTACATTTCATGCACGTATGATAAACGACATTTTATTTCATCGTAGATGAGTTGGATCAATCATCCAAGAACACAGATAAATTTTTACTAGAATTTTTGATGTTTTTTCTTGCACGTGAAAAAATATTTAGGAAATCTTAAACAAATTCTGAATCAGTTTACAATTTTACTAGTTCTCATCAATTTGTTTCACAAATGAATTAAAACTATTCATTTTACCTCACTTGTGCAATAAAGTATATACTTTGAATTAGTAAGTAAATTGATATTTCAGGGATTAGTAACAATAAAAGAGTACTGCAGAAAGTACAATGTTTCACAAGAAAAATTTTTTTAATTTTAAATTTTTCGATTAATCAACATTAATTACACGGATTTTACCTCCGTGCAATAAAAAATCTAACATGAACGCTTCTCATTAACCAACCATTGGTATCAATATAATGAATCAACTGATTAAATCTAATTAGGAAAAATTGAACATTTATTATGACGTCCTAATATGCGTTTTACGTGCTCGTATTGTATTTTGATTATGATTACATTATCTCTACGATCTATGTAAATATTTTTTCAAACGAGCTCACCAAAAAACGTAAACTAGTCATTAATATACCCTTCTAACATATTAATAACATATTCATCGAAATTACAACCATAAACTGATTTTAAATAGTGTTCTATTATAAAAAATCGAATTGCAAAATAGAGGATAATCAAAAATGCAAATATCTACAATCAGCCTAAGATACTTAATTAGAAAAGGACCCACTTAAATTGGGTTCTTGGATCATTTGAAAATTCGAGACCCTCTAGCTACTACCGGAAATGGTCCGAAAGCAAGCGCCATGTCAAATTCAGAATGGCGAAAAAGGGTTCATGACCACAATCACCATCATCCAATGGTCAAAGAATAGAGACAACACTAGAATCCTCGTGTAAAGGGTATTAGACTCGAGGCGTTTTTGTATTTCATCGCGTTGATATTAATTCAAACGGGAGAAAGGAGTAAATCTGATTAAGGAATTATACACGTTTCCTCATTATGGCCGAATGCGTTATGCGCGGTTGGCCGCTTGACCACGAGCGCCGAAATTAACATATCGTGGACGGCGTTCAAAGATGAGAAATGTGCGGGGACAATGAATGCCTCGGGATCCCGATCCCGCCACCGCAAGTGGAGGACCGATGTGGAACAAGTGGAAATTATCGGAACGTCCTTAAACAGGATTATTTCACCCTTGTTATTGCACATGCAGAACGCGCGTTATCAGCCCAGCAATCGGAATACGCGCACACATGGACGCGTATTATCGAGGCGATTAAAAGCCCCAAAATTATTAATCCGCAGTAATAATGCAAACACATTAATGTCATCGACGCGAAAATATTGCGTGCATGCAAATGCAAGTGCTTCCACTTGAATACATAGACAATATCGTGTTACAAATCGGAACTAATTGGAATTGATAGCAAACAGTAGCTACTCGAAAAATATGTAATAATAATAAATTAAAATTATTGCAGACAGAATAATACATAGTTGATTATATTACGTGTAAAAAATCAAAATTATTAATGAGTTATATAAAAATTTCATGGGTTTGTAATAGTTGTTAGCACACGTGTTATAAACGACATATTATAGCACTAGAGACAAGTTGTTAATATGTGTTTTAAATGATGGAAAATTGTTATTAAAACTTCCCAGTAACTCATCACAATTTCGTTCTATTTGTTGAATTGTTGTATCATATGTAACGATGAGAGCAAATAACTCAAGAAATAACAACCAAACTATTTGAATGGACACAGGTTCAATTTTGAAGACCAAGTCAGACAAATTGTCAAAAATTTCTTCCAATCCAAAACCAACCCTATTTTCCAAGAAAAGCAATTGATAAATCATAACTAATTGCAATGAACATATAAATCAAGAATAAAATGGAAGTTGCTTATGGCTCAATCTAATATTAGCATTACATTCACTAGAAATATAAAAAGCAAATGTCGAAGTTGATTAAATAAAATTCATAGGTTATCGGTCAAAGAGCGAACGGTACTCTATTTAGTTTTTCGTGGAATAATGAAATGTCGCGTTTCAGAATTGTGCATTAATACAATAAATATGAGTGCACCATTCAACGTGTGTAGCTTTGTATAGCAGCTTATGTAGGCAGGTAGAGTGCGATAAAGTGGTAAATGTAAGGTTGGTTGACACGCGGTCGTTATTACTCAAACTGCAAACGCGACGGGAAGCAGATTGCAATCGTGGACGTCTTTTCCGCGAACGAAATCGCGCGATAAGGTCGCACGCCATTAAATTCGGAGCGTTTTTCACATATTTCCAAATACAAAGTGTTTCAGAAATACATCCCCAAATCTACAACTAATTTTCAATATTTTAAGAAGTCAATAATTTCATGAATTTGCTTTTCCAGAAAGTATAAAATGCAATTCTGTGAGTCAATTGTAATTAAGAGAGCAGCAAATGTAATTCCGATTTGTTATATATATATAATTCAGTTTGCAACAATTGTAATTCAGGTTTGGTAAATATAATTGAGAAAGCATAAATTTAACACCAGAAATGATTAAATGTATTTCAGATTAGTCAAACGTAATTCAGAATACATCAAATGAAATTCAGAAGAGTTCAAATTACATCAGAATACTGACATTATTAATGCAACAATAATTATCACTTAGTTTATAAATATTACTCAAATCAACTTCAATGAAATCTGAATTACATGTAATGATTTCTGAATTTCAAATGACAATTTCTGAATTACATTTCATGAATCTGAATTACATTTATTGAGTTCTGAATTAAAAATAACGTTTTCTGGATTACAATTCACAGATTTGAATACTTTATCAATTTCATTCAACGATATTCAACAACATTTGTAATGCACTTTTTCTATTCTGAAATATAATTGATTGATTGATTGGATTGGACTACATCATTTTTTCTTAATTTTTCTAAAATTGAGTCATCTCAACCTGATTACTCCCAATAATTATAAATAACTGTCAGCATGATGATAAAAAAAAAATCAATAACTTGGTGCAATTGAATTCTTGAATCCTTAAATCCACCAAATTTTATCCTTCATCTCAATTTTCAACTTATACACTACATAAATTGTTAACGGTGTAAATTACACAACTAAAGTGCCTTTAATGTTGCTTACCAAGAAAAATAAATAAAAACACGTCCAAGGATGAAGTTTCCTTGCTCCATCCTTCAAATTTCCTTATGCAAACTGAACTTAACTGAATTGAGCAGAATTGGTGTACATCGATAATAAACTTCTCGTAACTGGATAGTTTTGCAATAATGCCTCCATTAGCAATTAATGCGTCGTCCCGTTCGTTGGCTCGATGATGAAGTGCGCTCCAGAGTGAAGCCCCTCACACAAACCGCCACACACCCACACACACACAACCACCATCCCTCATTTGTGTGCACTCACTGACGACAATGAGAGCGAGTGATAATAGAGATGCATCGTGTTTTCAACTTGCACTCATGGTCTCAATCTCGCACCGACCGACGCTCATAACTAACAAGCAGGCTGCATCAAGAAGGACGCTTCCAGTTTCCTTACCACCATCGCCATCGTGAACCACTCGTCTTGCACCACTTCGATATGGATGGTTACTGCCCGTCCATACATGCATATTATATGATATGGAGTGCTTCATGGCGACGCCGAGGTAGCTCACCAAGTGGATTAACTAATTTAAAGTGTAATTAACAATGGCAGCAGAATTGCACCCTGACGACGATGATGATGATGGCGAAGACGAGAATCACAGATGGAAATCTGAAGAATTGGGTGGTCAGAATAAAGAGAAGTCATCAAGTTCAACATTCTGGTTTGGGGGTAAGTACAAAGTGGTGAGTTGGAGTCGTTACATTAAAATTTATAAAATTGTCCCGACAATGGATGGATTAACTACGATAATGATCTTTTACTTGCTTACACCTTAAGTCGAGTCCTTCCAGAAATCGATGACCAAGGATGCAGAAGAAGTGAATAATACATAAACGACTCTCCACGCGGTACTTCAAAGTCGAATACGAAAGTTAATGATTTATGACGAACTTTACTCATTTACACGCTGCCTCGACAACAACACCCTCCGGACAACCGGAAGTCGCAAACATGCAAATCTTTTCGAAACGATGATAAATTCCGAAATAATTAGCGGAAAAGTGGAAATAAATGATCTAAACACATGACTAATATCGAAATAATCACTCATTATTATCCATCCTCCAGACGCAGAAAGCGTTGTATGCAAAAGACGAAAAGAGCGAATATGACATGGCCGCCGCCGAAGCAAACAACAACGCCCCCTATGAAAGTATGGCGGCGCATCCTAAGCGAATCACGCAATTTATATCAATGGAAGTTAAGTGCCGAGTTGGTCGTAATGCCACGAGCGTGTAGCATAGATGGGGTATTTATTGTACTTAGCTGTTGAAGCCGCAGAGGCCAAGAAATCCGGCTGCAAGAGCAGCACGCTGAATGTTTTCAACTTGCCGAGCACTATTACAATGTCAACTTAATATAAATTGAGCGGAACCGTTGCGGCAACCCAGAGTGGGTTGAGGGTGTTATTCCAATCTCGCACGAAGCAAGGTTCCGTGCGAGTGACATGCAAACGTGATATGGCCAAGATTAATTCAAATGGCACCAGAAGCGCAATTTACCAATTCACATTCAAGAGAAATGTTTGGTGTATACATTCTGACCATAGATATAGAATGCTTTTAGACTACGAGGTGTCCCCCATTTTCATTAGAAGGGTGTACCAATTGATGGTTACATTTTTGGTAACTTCTGAAAGTCCCCAGAACTGTCAGAAATTCATAACCTTACAAATTGAAGACAAACAGTGATTTCGAGTTTTGGTATCCTTCTAGAAGAATCTATCCTTGTTCCATTTAACCTAGAACCTTTTTGGCCCTTGATTGGAACCCTTCCAGAAAATATCTTTCAGAAACCCTAATTTGTAAATTTCATTTGAAGATATTTTCAACGAATTCGCCCAGTAAATAGTCATCCAGATATCCTAAAATGGATTTGACCATTGAGTAGGTTTTGGCATGTCACCTAAAACATCAGAAGATTGTACGACTCCGGAGATTTTGGCGAGTGGTCAAAAACCTTTGGGAAGTCTTCACGTTCAATATGCTCTTGGAGCAAGCATGGCCGACCGGAAGCATCTTCCTCGTCTTGCACGCCACATGTTCCTGTCACTTCCAGGCGAACATACTTTTCCTGCTTCCAGGAGGTCGGAAACGCCGAAGAGCGCCCTCCGTGAGCGTAATTTAAAGGCCATCAATCTAAGTTTTAGTGCCTTAAAGTCTTCCGAAATTAAAAACTCTTTAACGTGGGCAACATTTCAATTTTCCCTTCATCCTTCCAGATGAACTCCATGAAAACGTAAAATGGGTAGTAAAAAATTAAATTCGCAATATAAAATTTGCGCGTATCGAGGACATGGGGGATATGATATCATATATCAAATTCGGTATCTATCAAATCGCGGATGACTTATGGACTTGCAGATATTCACTCCGAGCATGAATGTGCACGCATTTGATTGCAATCAAGCCGCACGGGCGCGCCATCGGCTTTTAAATTACGCATCGGCAATAATTGTCCTCCCAAAACCCAATGAGTGGCCGAACCACCCCCGCATATGCACTACGCACTCATACTCGTTGGTCGATGGGGGCTGGGGGCATTATGCGTTGCAATGCGATCAAGTCCGCTGCGTAATTTCGTTACGACCGATATGTGTGTCGTTCGGATATCAATTTGGGTTCCGGTTAGTAAACACGAACGAACTGCGAGGATGACGAGATGACGCGGCGAGGATGAGAACCGCTTTTCATGTTCGGGTCGGTAAGGGTGTAGTTGGCAAGTGTAATCCGCAGTTCGTTTCATCGATTTCGTATGCATGCAAATGTCGTCGTTCGTGGTGGATGTGTGCTGCTGTGGCGGCGGCGGCGGCGGCGGCGGTGGCGGTGGCTGCAGAGTGCTGGACGAGGAGGATATGGGGGGATGCCGATGCCGCCGATGTCGATGGGCGGATGATATGTGCTCGGTCTATTTGGCATCGAAAACGATCGTTGATGGAGTGCGGTTGTCAGTCGGGTAGTCGAGTAAATTAAAAAACCCGAGTGCAGGCTGATGGGGGCAGCACCATCGTCGACAGACTGCGAGGACGTTGACATCGACGTATTAAAATTGCGTTCAAAGGGGAATTCGATATTTTATTCCAGTGGAAGTATCTGTGTAAAATTGCTATTAGGAAAATTGTTTCGAATGTTCCATTGGTAATATGACAAAGCTAAACCTTGTGATAGAATGTCCAAAATTTTAGACTGTAGTCCAGGGATTCCCATCGGGGTCCTCCAAGAGGTCTATGATAACTTGAAAGGTCTATGGCTATCAGGGAGTCTATTAGGGGCCAATGAAACAAATACTATTTTTAACAAAAAAATAAGAAATATTAATAACATTTGAAATTTTTCACGATGGGGTCTGTTGAATGTTTGACTTAGTTCCTTCTTTTCAAAACTACCCAGAATTTGGACCTTCTTTAGGAGTCGTCCAATGTGATTTGGAGAAGAATGTCCTTCCTGTCATATCCATAATTGAGAATAGGTTCTTGGTATAACTACTTTTGAAGTGACCAATTGCTCAACACACTTCAGATACCCAACATGTTTGACCACTCCAACAACCCCAAAAAAGTATGATCAGTGTATCTTAGGTTTACTATCCAAGATGCTTTAATAAAAAGCACTTCCTAATAAGGTTAAAACGTGACTATTTTATAAAACAGTCTATAGCAATATTCAATTTTAAGGAAGATTTTAGTTCGGACCTTGGACTTCCTCGTGGACTGCCCCCTTGGTGGCCTTGGTGTTGTCCACTTACTCTCCATAAGTTTAGCAAGGTTAAATTCTAAGACCTAAACTCGGGGAATCCTGAGAACAATCTAAAGAACAAAGAAAGATGCTTCAACCAGATAGAACAGGTCAAGATCAAGCAAATTTTTGTTGCTGGTTTTGAAGATAGTCATTGTTGTTAACCATTAGCTCACTTATTCTACTTAGGTCTAGAATCTAGATGGTTGGAAACCCCTGGTCTACCATGGATCATTCAAAGAGCACCATCCAACTAAAATGAGGATACTGCTCCAAGAAAAGAGCATCAAAACTTTGGATTTTAACAGATCATTTTAAAAGATATCCTTGATATCCTTGATCAGCAAGACCCTGACACCTTTCAAAGGTTATACTGTAGTTTTGTTTGAAGACACTTTGAAGGATACGATTGGAAGAAGCTTTGAGTTGGAAGCTGAAAATCTTGGTTAATACTTTGATCAATTTAATTTTGTTTAAACAAAATCTTGACATAGTACTACTAACAAGTTCTTCCTTCCATAGTTCGAAAACGTTAAGTTAAGGTCATGATATTTCCAGGTATAAAATTATTGATATCAATTTCAGAATTTGTTACTTATCTGCAACTTTATACAAAGCTAATGAAATATCTCTCAAGAAACGTAGATGGAAACTGAAAGTTTATGAAAAACTGTTAGAATATAAGCCTTGAAACATTTTCTTTGCACCTGACTCCTCAAGATACGTGCCCTTTAATATCTTCATTCAAATATGAGGGCATATCTTATAATATAAAAGACTACGATTTTAACAGATCATTTTAAACGACAGCCAATTTCTAATATCCTTGACCAGAAAGATTCACACACCTTTCTAAAGTTATACTGTAATTTTGCATGAAGGCATCTTGAAGGATACGATTGGAGGAAGCTCTGAGTTGGAAGCTGACTATCTTGGTTAATAATTTAATCAATTTTATTTTGTTTAAACAAAATACTGATCAGTTCTTCTTTCCATAGTTCAAGAAGGTCCAAGTTCAAGAAGAATATGAATATCTCTTCAGAAACCTGGATGGAAACTGATGGTTTATAAAAAAAATCACCAAGGGACATTTACTGCTAAAAAGTAATCTTTGATACATTTTCCTGGCACCTGTCACCATAAGATACTTGCTTTTTAATATCTTCATTCAAACGTGAGAGCATATCACATAATATAAAAGACTTGTAGGTTTCCATTTAAATGTAAAATATATGTATAATAATATGACGGAAAGTGCACATCATGATATCATCAACATCCTCTCTTCTCCTGTCACCGGAAAAGTTGACTCAACCCATGCTGGTACACCTAACACCGGAATACAAGATAGAAATGTAATCGATAACGACGTGTGCACGCTGCAATTTTATTTCATTTCACGTTTGCGCTTCGTCTTCGTTTTAATTTGCAGCTGCAACGTGTTTAAAGCCAGCCAGAACCATGTCCTGAAGGAGGAGAAGGCGGAGGAGGAGGAGGAGACGGAAGGGGTAGAGGGCATCTCGGTGCAATCCCGGTGCGATGTCGATTTGCTCACGTTGTATCTCCGGTGCGCCTCCTCGTATCTTCGGGCTTTAGCCTCCGACGATGGCAAGAAAGGAAAAAGCACGAACAGCACACGCGAAAGAACAAATGAGTTTCTTTATCAGCACAGTCATAGATCAATATGGATGGCCCGTGGAGCGGCGCACAAAAAAGACAACAAGAAGAAGAGATGAAAGTACGCGCGCACTCTCCACTCACCATTCCACCTCGTTCCCGGTTCCTGTTCACGAGCCGAAGGAAGCACGAAGGAAGCCAACATATTCGTGTACGATGGCGATAGCGAGTGGTCAGTGCCACGGAAAGGAAAACGACGCGCAAAAGTGCATCAGCATGTTATGTTCGATGTCTGCAGTAAATCAAGCGCCGTTCAGATTATAGCTGTACATCTCGAGCTGTGTTACATTCCCGTACATGCACTCATTCCTCTTCCTATTCGTCTTCTTCCTCGTCTCCATCATCATCTCCTCACATCGTCCGGACGGACATTACACGAGAATGCTACGAATTGATGAGCACAAACTAATCAAAACGTAGATTATATTTGAGCTCGTAAAACATCTCTCATAACCTAAAATGAAGTCTTTTCTATTTTCCTCATTACTGCGCTCTCTCCGAGTACTCGGCCTTTTTTCGCTGGGTCTTTGATGAGTTTTCTCACAACATGTGTTAATCTCGGACATGTGCGAGCATCGTCCGGCCCTTTGTACCGACATTGTTGCGACGTGCGCGAGGATAAAATGCGATTCGGGGCAATCAAACGGATCTTAATTAAAGGATTATCACGGCGGGCGGAAATTGCAGCACCTGGGGATTATTAGACCACTCTGGTTGGGTTCAAAAATGCCATCCGACACATAAATAACACAATTTCCCTTTCGATGCTCGCCGCGACCATTACGACCAACGGTGGGACAACTGTGCAAAGTGTCATTAGCTTCAACACTACAAGAGTACATCTATTACGCGGGTATAAATTGCTTCTGGGGACAGGACGTGGATGCCGAAATGTGAGAAGGTCCTTCTCAGTTTCTTGCCAGGGAGGACAACACGCACATTAATAACGACCATGATGCTCGTGCCAATCCTGACTAACACACTTAATGCCTACTAATGAGTCTAAAGGGTTTGGTGATAAGAAATTGTCAAAAAAAACAATTTTGAGTCCAATCTTATTGAAAATACAAGCAAACCAAAACATTCTAGATTTTTGAACTTTCCAAAAGTATCAAGGTAAAGTTAATCACTTGTAGCAAAAAAGTAGAATCCGTTCTTAATACTTACTAATGATTCAGGATGTTTGAGTGATAAGAGATTTCAAGAATTACAAGAAAAATAAACAATTTTAGGCCTAATCATCTTGAAAATACAAACAAACCAAACCATTTCTGATTTTTGAGTTATAATACATTTAGAAATAAGAAGGTTGTTACAAATAATAATGCTTACCATTGAGACTAAAGCTCTTGATGATAAGAAATTATCAGAAAAACCAATTTGGGGACTAGTCTCATTGAAAATATAACGAAACTAAAAGATGCTTGATTCTTGTACTTTCCAAAATTGTAAGTATGAAGATAAAAGACATCCACAGATTAAATGATCAGAAATTCCAAAAAAAAACAATTTCGGGACAAATCTTACTAAATATACAAACAAACCAAAGACTTCTTGATTCTTAACTTTCCAACATTTTGAAGGATGAAAGTCTGAAGGTATGATGGTAGAAGGTGAATTACTATAGATTCAGCTAAATCCATACTTAATAATGCTTACTAGTGAGAGAAAAGGTTTGGGTCATAAGAGATTACCAGAAAAGAAAAATAAATTTAAGCTAAATCTTATTTAAAGCACAACTAAACCAAAATATTCTTGTTTTTTCAAGTTTCCAACGTTTGAGAGTATCAATCTAAAAGGTGGGTGATCACTTGTTACAAAGAACTGGATTCCACTCTTAGTGCTAACTAATGAGACAAAAGGTCTAGGTGATAAGAAATAACCAGGTAACCCAACCTTGAGCCAAATCTTATTGAAAATCCAACAAAACCAAAAAATTCTTGATTCTTGGTATTCATCAAGGTTAGAAGATGATTCCACTTGATACAAAGAAATGGAATCTATCAAAGATTAAGGAAGTAATGGCTGAACGCATCGCAAAAAGATGGCGACAGGAAGATAGGAACTCTGCGAAGCCTCAACCAGCATGATGTGAAATTTGTTGGCCTGGCAATCATGCAGATTGCTTGCATCACGTTAGGTAATGGCTCGGTCAAGTGGAACTCATCATGTGTCCACTGGCTCATCAAGACCTCTCTCTCGAAGAAACCATCACCGCATGCTGCTCGCCATTATTTCCCCGACATGACTTGAACGCTCCGTCGGCCATTTGACATGTTTTATATTCTGCACGTGCAGAGTGCAAATAAGACAAGATGGCGCAAAGATGAGAGGATGCAAGAAGCCAGCGCATCGCGTCGGGTTACCAACCAACCAACCAACCAACCAACCAAGCCGTCTCGTCGAATATCTCCAAATGGTGTTGTTCCTCACATTCGTGCACTCGACGACAAGACGAAGACTCGCCTTGATGCTGATCTAATGCACTTTCGGTGTTGAATGTTATTGCCGCGTCGCGTCCGATTATATTCCCGACGCCTTCCTCCCTCGAAAGTCATATCATGCGCACGCCATCGGACGCTAATGTTGCACCACGCTATCGAATGCCGCCCAAACGCTCGGCATTATCGTCATTTTTCAAGACATCACGTGGCCGCCACTACTCGTCGTTTGAGGACGGCTGATGCTGATGTTGATGCTGATGGTGGTTGAGTTACTAATGCGTTTTCCTGATGTGTACGCTTGCCACAAGTACGTTGGGTCTGTTTTTCTATCCTCCAGGACTCCCCTTCAGCGGAGCCTGAAGAGTTCGCACTCTTCGCCAGCGTCACTGGATTCTTTCTTGCGTGGGTGGCTGTGCAACTTTGGTTAATGTTAATGTTCGAGGAAGTGGCGTATCGTACACGTTTAAACTTCGGTGGCGGCGTTGGGTTGCGGTGGCTTTTCGCATGGATTCCTTGAGCGAAGTCAACGTTTTCGCATAATTTAACTCGATATTCGAAAGCGGGTTCATTCCCCATTCCGTCCCATTCCGCGCCTGGAAGTTGTCCTTCTTTATCTTCCTTCTATTTCCTGCGCGTTGGATAATGAGAATAAACGAACATTCGGGGAGCCATCGGAATTTATAATTAACGCTAATGCGTTCTAACATCGTGACGTTTTAAATTCGCAGCGAATGCGTATCATCTTCATAATTAACTTTTTTGTAGCCAAGTTTTGACAAATGTTCGCCATTTTTAATCATTCAAACTGCCCTGTCTTTTAAATTATTTTTAATTAGATGAAGTTAATTCCGGTATAAGTACTTTGGAAATATGCTGGTTTCCTTAACGGTCTGGGAGTTTATTTGTAGGTTAGGTAACTTGAAGTTAGTAGAGAAGCGTGGTACATATTGGGAAAGGGGAGGCAAGCAATTTTTCGTTCGATAAATTGCAAAATTGCCCCATAAAGTGGGATGCCATTCCCTAATACATCCAACCTATCCTATTTCCAACCATTACACCTTATATTACTCTATTTAGGACATTTTGCAAGTGATGAAAATGCAGGATATTCCCAGGTTGCCCTTTGACGTTCTGGAATGCAATGTGAATTTCCCTAGTGATGATCATATCAGTTATCCATAGTCAAAATAAAATAATACATTTTCTCCTTAAAATTGAATGGACTCTAAAGTTTGGATCTAGTGGTAAGACTTTTGGTAACAATTGAAACTTATATTCTAGAAAGTTAAATCTTTATACCTTTCGGATATCTTTGATATATCACACCATAGATAAACAAGGTGGTAAATTTTAGAGCTAAGCTATAGTCTTTAAAAATTTCGAAAGTACCTTAGACTTGGACAATAATTCGAAACCAAGACCATCCATTGATTTCAAATTAATGTCCTTGAAGATTAGCTCCAGCTTTTAGTTGGAATAAAACATATTCTAGAAGGTTAAATCCTTATATCTTTCAGATACCTTTGATATATTAGACCTTAGGTAAAATGGGGTAGTATATTTTAGAGCTAAGTTCTAGTCTTTTAAAATTTCGAAAAGTCAAGAACAACCCTACGATCTCATTGTCTTGGAAAGAACCTTAGACTTGGACAATAATTAGAAATCAAGACCTTAAATTTCTTTCATCTTAATATCCTTGAAGATAGAACTGTAGACCTTTTATCATTGGCAACCTTAGCAAGAATAAAAAAGTCAAAATTTGCTACACTAGCTTTTGATTATGGTCTAGGAAGCAGCTTCCAGTTCTTCGAGAATATTTCTTCCAAAAACATTTAATTGAAAGTTATCTTGTGAAATTCTGGTAAATTTTAACCCCAAACAATCTGATGATTCCTTGTATAATGCACTTATTTTAGATCAATCTAAGAAATGGTTTTTGCAACTTTGTATTAAACATTGTGCCTCTATCTTGCACTCGGATAAAGAATCATAGATCATAATGTTTATAACAGTTGTGATCACCTTATTAATGTATTGATGACCATACAGAAGAAATACTTGCTATGGTCATAATATTCTATCCTAACTTATTCTGATCTTACAATTAGTAAGACTGAAGGAAAGGCATCTTCTTTTGGTCGTAGTTATTGATTAAATTATAGTTGCAGAAGACATCGAATCCTTCTTGAAACATTAGTTCTTGACATCTTAGTATTTTAATGGGTTTGATCTTTAACCTTCTAACCATGTAGATAGTCAACATTATGTCCCATTTGATGTAGGACCTAACTTGGTGACTGATTACACTATATCTCGAAAATATCTTAAGAACCTCGTGCCTTTATAGAAAAAATGAATAACATTGCGATTATAGTTGTACCTTACACCTTTCCAAAGGACCTTGACCATCTTCTCTGCTGATGATGATAATAATACTACTGGAAAAACCCTCTCCTACAAGATTTTGGTATTTCATTTATTACTAGGACTCACGAAACTTGAAGACCTCTTTCTTATTAAGAAACCAGATCAAGAAATCATAGACAAGTATGCAAATCCTTGTCCTGAACAAAGATAATCCGCTAGAAGAATCCAGATACGACATCAACGACCCAGGACTCGAATCATTTATCAAGTAGAAAATTGTACGAATGGAAAATTCGTGCAAGTTTAAACTGGAAATTTACCTCATTCGCCCGCCAAGTTTAATAATACAAATTCTCGTCAAATTCGAATGCCGGGTTCAATTTCGCTTCCAAGCAGCCTGAGAGGTCGACTGCTCCTCCTCAGAACGAGGATACGATGGCTGCATGTCACTACTCTTCTTCGTGGGCTCCTGCTCCTCCTCCACCCACGAAGGCAAATCGATGAAATTCCAATTTGACATCGCATTTCATTACGAGCGCCGACGATCACACCACGAGCGAACGAGACGAACTCGAGAGAGCTGAGCGCGATTCCACCACCCACACCAGCGGCATTCGGCACAACGAAGAGCCGAAGGACTTGAAGCATTTCGCGCAAATACAACGGCGACGGTGGCGGTGGCATCATCAAGCGAATCGCCCTTATTACGACCGACGGAATGTTAAAACCCTTATGCTCGCCGCATTCGACCCAGGGTTCAAAAAGTGCCTCTCATCCATTCGAAGCGGCGAATGCAATGAAAATAGACGCGCACGCCGCGTTCTTCAACAATCACAAAATCACCGAGTCGCCACCATCGCCGACGACCACACATTGGATTATTATTAAACGGATGGGGTTCGAACGCGGTGAGGGCGAAATCGAATGATGAAAGTTCCAGGATGGTTCGTGCACCTCCATGATAAGAAATGGTGGGGGGAGGAGATGGTGGCGAAATGGAAGGGAATCAAAAAAGTTTGTTTGTTTTAAAGTGTCAGGTTGGTGCCAAACTTTTCAAATTCACACGAGAATACTAATTTATTTCATTTGACATGGCGCAGATGCGGTCCGCAATGAAATGATGCCTTTTCTCATCATCCGCTCCCGCCATCCGCTGGTTCGTGCTCATTCCCGATGAGATGACGTGCCGACAGAAAAACCGGGAGCAGCTTGAAAGGTGAATATTACATTTCCGAATATCCCATTTTCCCCCCGTCACAAAGTACGGAGGAACGCTCCTGGAAAACTTCCTACGATGGGCTAAGTGCGTTATGATATCTTCAATTTCCCATGTCTTAAATTTCACATCTCCTAATTTATATATTTATTAAAAATGGGAGGCAAAGTGAATTCGTAAATATTTTCTACTCAAAATACAATGCAAAACTTCCCGGAAAGTTTCCTAAACCCTCGTTTGGGTTCTTGACAATGGAACGCTTGCTAGGACCCTGTATGGGATCATTTCAGATATAGCACGTTCCCTTATCCTTATCTCTCATTGAAAAAGTTTTTGAATTACCATTTATTTGTGTAACTTCACCAACACGAATGGAATGGTGTAGAAAGAGGAGGCAAAACGTGATTGCAAGCGGCTGTTCAATAGGTCTGGATGTAGCTTCTGGAATCCAATGGTAGCCGCAAGGACTAACCGAATTCTGGAATTCTGGGATACGAAGGGGATACGTGTCGGACGTGCGATGTTGATGCGAGGCGGCGAAAAAGTTCCTCACGCCATATTTGGAAGTAGTCTTCAGGAATTGTAATTAAATCGGTGGTGGAAAAAGTTCGCCCTGCGGTTTCCCATCCATTTTATGAAGCGACCGAGAGCG
>JARJDZ010004060.1:0-11387 GCA_030264555.1 Aleochara sp. GC000083 | reverse complement strand
TTTACATGGGGATTCAAACCGGAAACATACCCTCGAAAAATTCATGATGGCAGCTCCCATTTGATTTACATTGATGTTGTGAAGGCTAAAATTCACTTCCTTAGCAACGAATTGTCGATACATTTTATTCTTTACATTTTATTTAATATCTCGGGAACGGCTCGACCGATTTTCGCCAGATTTGGTACATAGACTAACAGATAGACGTAGATTCAGATTTTAGCGGCGGCAAATCCGAAAAACGGTTGGGGGCGGCTATTTTCCGCATGCAAAATGAAAAAATACCTGCAAGTGGTAGATCCCTTGGATTAATTTTTATCAAATTTTGAATATGCAATGGTATCTGGTCAGAGATACTGTAGAGGGGGCGGCAAGCAGATAACGTTCTGGGGGCGGCAGATAAACACTCTTGAATATCTCAATATACTTTTCTTAATATCTCAAAAACGGCCGGTCCGATTGTTTTCAAATTTTCACCGTTTGTTTATTATTTAATTATCAATAAATATCCAGACTTTCAAGTTATTCTGTCGGTTTGTTGATAAATAATTAATTGTTATAGTTAAAATACGGTATATAAAAAAGTTTGTCCCAGATTTTCTCCGAAACGGCTTAAGCAATTCTTACCAAACTTGATACATGGCTTGTCCTATGTTAGAAGACCATTTTGCTTGAGGCGGCAATCTTTGAAACTGCTTGGGGGCGGCATGTTACCTTAAATTCTAAGTGGAAAATTAAAACAATTTCAACCATATTTGGAATATGCATAAGGAATGGTAGAAAGAGGCGACCTGGGGGCGGCATGGGGGCGGCCAATATCTGATATGGGGGCGGCATATCAGCTCGATTCACATTTTTTTGCACAGCGTC
The DNA here is from genome assembly GCA_030264555.1 of Aleochara sp. GC000083. Classification (NCBI taxonomy): domain Eukaryota; kingdom Metazoa; phylum Arthropoda; class Insecta; order Coleoptera; family Staphylinidae; genus Aleochara; species Aleochara sp. GC000083. The sequence goes on along the minus strand of JARJDZ010004060.1, from coordinate 10,517 downwards.
CCTAAAGAAATTTTCACTTCAAAAATGAAAAACAATGACCACTGTGTAATACCCACGAAACAATGATATCCGGGTATGACCCACGCTAAATTTTAGTACCTATCTCAATTGTTTCCGCATTGCAAATACAACCAACATAAACACTAAATAATAAACCCTTCGGATTCAGTAAGCACATTTAAGATTTTCCGCGTTTGCAAAACATGTGAATGAATGCAGGCACCAGCCGCGTAATGATTACTTTTTGCTGATTTCGGGCGCAAACAAAGAGAGATTTGCGGCAGTAATGTAATGGTAATTCGGCGCTTCCACAGAGCGCGACATTAGTTGCGGCCGGGGGCGACAGCGCCGCCATATACTTGTGTACCCCGCGCGCGACTTGATTAAAATGTATGAGAACAATGGTTACCTATTATAAACACACTTTGTATAGTGTTTTGTGCTGGCACGCTTCATTTCGTTTCGTTTTCGTTTTGCACCACCGCCCCCATATACCCATACACACACACCCACACACAACATAAACTCTGCCGCCTCCCGAACGCCATCGTGCTGTTGCTGCTATTTCGCCATCAGAGCCATTGTACCATTTATATATGTATATATTTAAAGGCAAACGCGCTGATCGTATACTCACTCCCTGGCATTTCCGGTTGACTTTTGATAGCGAGTTATGTCGCTACGTTTCCCCATTCGTTTTCGGCCAAGAACGCGCCCAACTTTGCCCTGAAAGTAAAACCAGTTCAATGTGCAGACGTAGGAATGCGCCTTCCACGAATATTTGCGCTTGTTGAGGCGAAGTCTGCAATTTCGCTCACGTATTTGCGAAATTTAGGTGTTAATCTTCAAATTGAAAAATTGTATTCTAAATTCAGCAATAAATTTCTTACCAATTGCTCATACCATAGAAAATGGATAGCCTTGTGTGGTATTTCATGTGGTAAGGGGTTACTTGTCCTTCAATTGTGTAAAATTGCTTGACATTTCCGCTTTGTAAAGGTTGACATTTACGCTATCGAGTTTCATACTTCAAGAAACCACTTGCTAAATATCTAGTCCAGGATGTATGCTTGTAATTAACTTTGGAGCTCAATATATCTTGGTATTAGCAAAATAGACGGTACCAAACTAAACCTAAATATATATCCTGCCTTAAATGTTGAAATCTTCTTTGGAAAATAAATCAAGAAATTTTTTCGCAATTCGTCATATCAGAAGCTGAATCAAACACGTTCAATTCAACTCGTGAGCAATTCGTCATTGAGCAGAATTACCTCGACCTGTCATTACTATGCTAAAACGTGATTTTAACATCACGTACTTCGCCTCCAACCAGCACTGGTTGGTTATAAAAAGAAGCGTTCGTTCGAAGGAAACTTTTCCTATCCCATAGGATAGTTTTTAATTTGATCGTTTAAGATTATTCACTTCGTTTGCAAGAAGTTGGCTGGAGGCGAGCGAATTGCTTAATGGAAAAAGAACTTTCCGGCTAAATGCAACTTGCTACTTTATCCTATCAACGCTCTCGAACGTTCAGAATCCACGCATTATGAATGTAGGACGTCGCCATCCTCGACGGAGTGTGGGAACTCATCCAGTCGGAGGAAATTGAACCGAATTCACTTCTAGTACGGTTTCATTTGGTAAAAATTATATTTCTTTCAGATTTCGCATTTTAAATTTCGGTAGGTATGATACTAGTTTCATTTCAATGAACCAAATACTAAAGTTTCAAGACAATTTCATAGTAACTTCCTAGAAACTAACATCTAACTAAAAATTTGCAAAGACGACATTATCCTTGGAAGTCTTTGTTGTTTTTTCAGAAATTGGATTTTATATCCCAGGATTGCGCTACATGTGGTATGAAGGCATTAAAAATTAATTCGCAATTCAGTCTGCTTTATTTGGCTGATTTTCGCGCAGCACATACAGCTCATAATGCCTTTTCGCATCAAGATATAGAGTTGCGCGGCAAGATTGCTGATTTACAGTTGACGCACTCGACGAGATTCACGTGCCTTGTTGGCAATCTAATGAAAAGTTATGAAACTATCCCTTCTTACACGCGCGTCTCGAACATGTATGTATACAGGAATCTGGCATTGCGTTTTCCCCCCTTAGACAGGATTCGCGTCCTGCATCCTGTATCGCTTTTGCGTTAGTCTACGATGGTACTCAAGTGTAGAAGAAAAACGAGGAAGCGCTTTTCTTCATGTCTATACCAACTGTTCCTACAGAAAACTTCAATTCTTGATTTTTACAATTTCACTTTATTATCTCATAGTCGTGCAATATTTCCAGCCTGTCTACCTATTTGTTGATTATCTTAAGAAATGGTCTTTTACTTGGTGTGATGATGATGTGAAGATATAAACATGGTGTGTATACTTGGAGGAATTGGTTTTTGCTGGCGCGGTCGGCTCGCGTTATAATTTACAATTTGGCCTTAAACGTAAAATGCGAGTGCGCGCGGCACGAAATTATTATCAGTCAGAAAATGTGACTTGTGTCTTCTTGAAATGTTATTAAATAGACTCGCGCTGCTAAAACTGCTCTCGACGCCAACTGCCCCGGCGTGTCCCGATTTCCCAGCCCTCCAAACACCCGACCAGATCGTCAAGCAGTCGACGTCGTCAGGATGTTTTATATCCTCGCGCACCGCTTCTTCTTCAGCGTCTTCTTCCTGCTGCCCCAGTGCCGCTGGTGCAGGGCCCATCCTCGGGTCTTCGCCTGCCGCCAGTCCCACCAGCCATCATCGTCCCAGGGAACTTCCCTGGATGGTAACATCTGGTCGCGCGCGTCGAGCGGCAGGCAGACGAAAGATAAAGAATACACACGCCATTGCCGACAGCGAAGTGAGCGCGGGGGCGGCAATGGTGCAGCATACCATCGACGAACGGTACGAACGAACGAACGAAGAAAAATCGTTATTCAATTGAAATGTCGGCCGTTGTCGTTTGCCCGTTGAGGGGCATCATCGGCGAAATGACGCGCCCATCAAGTTTCCATAAAAGACGGGCGCATATTAAATAAACACACACATTTTCATATTTTCGCCGGCGAGAAACATTATATAAACATCAAAATGGGGCGGTGATTCGTGGGCGGTGTGAGGTGAAGTGTTGAGAGCTTCACGATGGGTCCAAATTGCGCCCGACGCGTCGCAACTTACTGCCACCAATCGAGTAGATATATATTGGAGGAATGTCGAAATGTTAAAGGAAACATTCGGGAGCGTGAAGGGAGGAAATCGAGCGCGCTTCGATTTAATTAAAAAGCAAATTTTGCAATGGCCCCCCAGCATCGCTGCTGCATTCCCCCCATTACATAGCACGCTGCTCAAATATTAATTGAATTGATTTTAATTATTTGCCTTTTCCCCTCTTTTTGCGCTTATTTTTGTTTGGTTTTTCCGTCTTGCCCTGCCCCACTCGCTCCACGAATGCTCGGATAATAATTATCTTTATTTCGGTTTGATTTCCCCACTCGGGTTGCGTGCTGCATTTCGATAATAAGTCGCTGGCTGTTGCTGAGGCCAGCCGCCCGCATTCGGCAAATCCATGTACGGGCCATGGGTCCACTCGTTTATTCCGTTCCACTGCGGGTTGTAATGATAATCAGATAAAGAAAATAGAACGGAAAAAGGGCCGGGCCGGACCCAAGCTGCCCGACTTGGCGAATGAATGAATGGGTCGAATAGCTTTGCTTGTGTTTTCGCGTTGTGCTAGTTACTTACACACCCAGAAAGGGAGCGCTTTCCGAATGAAGCTGTTTCGTATTCTGGACGTATTCTGGAAGGCGGCTGTAATGTGCCCCCTTGTTGATGCTGATAGTTCGAAATGGCCGGGCAAACGTGTCGGGTACATGTTTTATATTGGCGACTAGTTGTTGGCTCGAGGAGTAAAAACAGCTTATTGCTGAAGCGTTTAGTTGAGTACCCAAATGACCATTCTTTCATTTGGACAATACTTCACTTTACTTCTTGCTACTTACTTGATATCAATTTAGATTTCTTCGCTTAGGAACGGCAAAGGTCAAAAGTCCAAATCATATAGTGGTTTTAAATATACCAAAGTTAGAAACGCTCAATGTAGTGATTTAAAGATTTTGCAAAAAAAAAACAAAGATAAGGAACACAAAGAAAACTTTTATCAGCGATATTATTGTTATTTGAAATGGTTGATACGTGTCTAATAAACTCAATAAACTAGTTGGCCATAATGATTAAAGACATAGTTCGAATAGTCGCCATTAGAATTATAAACATTTCCTAATCAGTTTTGATGATGGAAGTTTCTCCCGTCCATCCTTCCGCAGATTTTCCGGCCGCCGTTGTTTTCGACGTTTTAGTATCATTTCCATGTATCTTCAGTCTCTCGAACCACGGCGAATCCATGATAGGTGAACGTTTTTATTGACTCGATGGTTTTAAGAGCTGACGCCGAGGCTCCCGCTTCGCTCTACTCTACTGATCCAATTTTCGGGATCACAAACGGGAAAATTGTCATGGAGAGCGGCGGGCGCGGTCGCATTCGAGCGTGCAAGCGTACAAGACCGGAACCAGAAATAACTCACAAAGTATGAAAACGTATAACGTGTAACGAACGCCATGAGCGACATTCATAAAACCACTTGAATTATTTATGTGGCTTCTATTGCTGCAAAATATTTTTTGATCTAATTCTTTCCTAGTTCCTCACTGTTATATGGCTTTATTATGCAAACCATGTAAACGCATAAGTATCATATTTGAAAAACAAAAAACGATTTATAGAAAATTAAAAGTTTTCAAGTTTTGAACGATAAATTTAATCAATGCAACTAGAAAACATGCGTACAAATAAACATAATTTACGCCAGACATAATCTAGTACGAAAACACTAGACAAATTAATTACGTTTAATGAATGTAAGAGATTTTATTGAGTATTGAAGTTTATAGAATGCGAGGACGCGAACAAACGCGAACGTGCGAATAAACGAGGCAAGAAATCCGCGCACGAAGGCTGCGAAATGAAGGTGTCAGCCACCAAATTGGTCGATTAAAAGCACAGCGCGCGCAACGAATTCAATTAAGTCGTTTTATTTTATTTTAACAACTGGCAGTTTGATGACGTACGACATTGCCGCGACGCTGAAGACGCTGAAGAGTCGGGGCCACATACAACAAATCGCGGTGCAGTTCTGCGGGTGGCAGCGGCGGCAATTCGGGTGGCGGCGGTGACGACGTCGACGTCGGTGGCGGCGGCGGTGGTGGCTGCGATGCAATGCAATGGATCGTGATGAAACGAGCGATGGGCGGGAGCATATTCGACGCGAATCGCTCGCGTTACCTCTTTATTATTAAATGTTTTATCGTGACATTTAAGATTGTCGAGGGTGCAATAAAATTCCCATTACGGATTAAATAAATCTTATGACTGTACAGTTCCTGTTTTACATTAGAGCGTGCGCGAGCTTGCGATGACGCTGGGGGCGGCAACGGCAATTGGCGAAAATTTTATTCAATTGCGACCGTAAAAATCATACTCTTACGTATTATTATCAGTTTGAAGACGTAGCGGATTGATGGATGGACCATCTGTTTTTTGAAGAATGATAAAGTTACCCTTTATATCTTGATTTTCTTCTTAATTGTCACAAAATATAAATTATTGAGAGATAATTTAGTATTGGTACAACCTATACTTATCTCACCTGCAATAATTATAGTATTGAACAATTCAACTAACCTTTTGTGCCTCGCCATTCTTCCATCGACATTGTCTCTGGTGATGTTGACCTTGATGACGTTTGAGAAACCATCAGAATCCAAGTCCTAATGAATTGTTCTTTTATGTCCCTCACGAGATTTTTCGCAACCCCGACGAAAACTTCTACGCGATATTATAGACCGCACACCGCAAATAATTTAGTCTAAACAGGTTGATCACGAGTCTGATTTATTAACTTCACTTTGATCTGCGAAACGGTACTCTGTACGCACTACGAAGCACACTCGATAAGTCATCATGGCCGCATTTGACGATCGTGACGAATGTAAGGTTATACGACACTTCTCATGCTTAAGTCACAATCTTGACTTGACTTTGTCTTTCTATTGTCCCATCATCTAATATGCAATATCACAAAGTTACTGTTTTCATTTTTGATGCTTGTGAAGAAATAGACGTTGTAGGATTTTGCAGATTTGCAGCACAATCAGACTTAAGTAACTTGGCTGTTAATCACGTTCCATCACCAAAATATTGGAATATGCCATCATACCGTCACAACGTTGCCAATTTTAATATTCGCACATACACGTTTTCCACGAACAATAAAACATTTCGCAACGCTTTACCGACTGTACCCGATTTGCAAGAATTGCATCTGCTCAATTCACGAACTCGACTTCACGAAACGTTTGCTGCTCTACTAATGCGAGTAACAGTGGTATTTGTGAACAATATAACAATACAAGATGTGATAAGATTAAATGATAACTTACTCATTTCGTGTTGGGCTGCAATGCTTCATAGAGAGCGCTTCATTTACGATGATCATCTGGAACAAAAGAAATCCAAGAATAAATTTTAATAATTCAAATTTTATAACAATTGAAAAACCGTACATTATGATATATTTAAATAAAAATATCTGCTTAATTGAAAAACGTTGCTAATTGGTAAAATCAATATGGAAATCATGGGAAATGCAAAAGTATTGTGAATGTGTCACTGTTAAAAATGATATTAATGCATCTGGCCAATTTTCACATTTGCATTTCTGCAATGTGTCAACGAAAATGGTGAAATATTTATTTTAAACTAATTGATTATATCACTTTAAACTGAAAGTATGTAATAAACACAAATAATCAAAGTATTGATAATATTTAGCTTCTGTAGTATTTACATGGTTTATAAATTTAATGGCGGGTTTAAAAGTCATCAGATCTAAAAACATTAAAATTCTAAATCAAATAAGCCCAAAAAACAAACATTTTCAATGATTAGTTGTTGAATACAGCGATTTAAACTTTGCTTACAAGATACCCTATAGGCATGCGCGGTACCACGACGCGCTCTGCAGGAACGCAAGTCGGGAGAGACTCAGTGGAGTCTCCCGCGTAGCAGACTACTGTGACGTTCCCGAGGCGCACACGGAGTCTGCAGACTCGGCGCGTACAAAATTCAATCGCTCATAATTTTGAAACCGTATGAGATATTTTAAATATGAAAATTGCTTTACAAAAATGACAAAGAGTTGAATCGATTGCTCATTTTGTATAATTCAATTACTTATTTGTTTAAGAAATATATACAATTATATTTAAATAGCTGCATTCTTCAAATAAATCATGGTAATTAAAATTTAACACAACCAGATTGAAAAACGTTAAATTCTAAATCAAATAAGCCGAAAAATAAAAATTTTCAATGATTACTTGCAAGTTATAGTGATTTAAACTTTACTTACAAGGTACGCTATAGTAGCGCGCGGTACCACGATGCGCTCTGCAGGAACGCAAGTCGGATGAGAGTCAGTGGAGTCACACGCGCAGCAGACTACTGCGACCTTCCCGTGACGCACCCGGTGTCTGTAGAGTCGATGCGCACAAAATTCAATCGCTCATAATTTTGAGGCCGTATGAGATATTTCAAATATGAAAATTGATTTATGAACAGGATAAAGAGTTGAATCGATTGCTCATTCCGTATATTTCAATTAGTTACGTGTTTAGGATATATATGCATTTGTATTTAAATAATATCATTTTTTAAATAAATCACGTTAATTAAAATTTTATTCAATCATGTTCCAGAACGTTATATTCAAATAAGCATAAAAAACAAAAATTTTCATCAATTTGTTGATAGATATAGCGTTTTAAACTTTGCTTACAAGATACCCCAAAGTCGCACGCGGTACCACGACGCGCCCTAGAGGAACGCGAGTTGGAAGAGACTCAGTGGAGTCTCCCGCGTAGCAGACTACTGCGACGTTCCCGTGGCGCAGCCAGAAACTGTAGACTCAACGCGAACATAATTCAATCGCTCATAACTTTGAAACTGTATAAGATATTTAAAATATGGAAATTTCATTTTAAACAGGACAAAGAGCACAATCACGACAATTTTATTCCCGTACTGGATGTGATTCAAAATGTTTCAAAAAATTGTATAAGTTGCATATGATATTGACTGATTATGTATCAAGTGGCAACTTTCTATGACGAGGAAAGACAAAGAAAATGATTAAATAGCCAAATGGATTGGTAGTATAAGTAAACAAAATTTAAACTTTTTTTCGATTTGTTAACATTGAAGGTAGTATTAGAACAAATACAATTTCGTTGACGAATAAATGGCAGATCGTTGGTGCTGATTATTATCATTATGACACCGTCATCGTTGCATCGTTACGATGAAAATGCAGCAAAACCTGGATGAGTGGAACAAACAACAATGTACATATAGTTGCCATTGGGCGAGCAATACAAAAGCGGACATGGAGCGTGCAAACGAGCACCTCCTTTGCGCTCTCTCCTGCCCGCACACATCGCACCATTATTCCCGTTTCCATCCCGGTTCGTTGCACGTCCGCACGGAATTCGTCCATACAGTTCGGCGTTTTGACACTGCTTGCTTGCATGCATGTAGTTGGGGGGAGGCGATGGTGTACGTGTGATGCAAGCGGGCATCCGGGATTCGCGATCCCATTTATTCGCGGGGCGCACGTGTGTTTGCGAAGTGCAAACGTCGGGAAGCGAGGAGCGTGCATTTATATTTTATGTCGCGTTGTTTCGCTCCCGTGAAGCGTGCCGGCATTCCAATTATTGAATTGCAATATTTTAATTTATTGGAGACGCACAAAACGCGCCCATCGTGCCCGTACAATCGAATCGAACCGTGGTTCGGATGCACATGCCAGATTGGACAAGCAAAACTATTTTAATTGTAATTATATTTTCGGAGAATTCATCGATTACATTTCAAAAGTTCAAAATCGATGGATAAATTAATTTGTCAAATCTATGCGAAAATAAGAAATACCTGAACTTGTAAAATAGGATGTCTAAAAATACAGCATTTTCAGTTTTGTAAATACATCTTACTTAAATATTTTAATCCATGTAAATAAAGATGTTGGGCGACACAGAGGATTGTGTAGTAGATACATTTATTATTGGTATTGTATCCCTGCGAAACTTATTGACGAAATGGAATATTTTTGCACAATTAATTTGTATAATTGAACGACAAATCCAGCCGAGCCAACTTTCCGCAATGCGCGGGAAAAAACAAGTCGATGAAATGTACAATTGAGCCATTAAATCGTTGTTGGCCTTAATAAATTACGGACGCGACCGCACACGCAATATTTGCGCAATCAAATGTTGGTTGCATTTTCCGCATCAAATCTCACCAACCAACCAACCAACCCTTGCTTGCTCACCCTTTCGCCATCGTCCTATTTGCCCTACACTACCGTGCAATTTGTTTCAATATTTTACCTTCGCGCCCATTCGTGCAACCTGCGCCGGACGCGTGTTCGTCGGCGCACAAGTTCGCGTTTTATAATTGCAATTAAAATATTATTTTCAAGTGCACTTCACTCGGAAAGCACACACAACATAACGAACGGCCGGTTGGACGATATGCACACTGTGGGCGCGCACCGTCGACAAACAACATCACGCACGTTTTTCATTTACACTCGACTGCTTAAATAATAATGTTGTGTTACCTGTGGACACAACGCCGAACGGGAACGCCAGCAAAAAATGTTTTTTATATCTATATACACCCGTTATAGACAAATGAATTGGCGTTCGGACAGAAACGAAAAGCAAAACGCAATAAAAAACAGAAACTCCATTCAATGCGAATAGGTCAGAATTTGGAAGGATTTTATGTAGCTATGGATATTTTGATTCCAACTTCATTGATAGAATTCAACATTTAAATAGCATAGTCGAGCCATCAATTTTCGTTTTTGAAATATTTTAAATTGTTTCAAAGTTATGAGCGATTTAATTTAGAGCGCGTTGAGTCTGCATTTTTCGAGCGCGTCACGGGTACGTCGCAGTAGTCCACTGCGCGGGAGACTCTATTCAGTCTCATCCGACTTGCATTCTTGCAGAGCGCGTGGTGGTACCGCGCGCAACTATAGGATATATTGTATGCAAAGTTCAAATCGCTATATCCGGCAGTTAAACATTGAACATTTTTGTTTTTTTGGGCTTATTTGATTTAAAATTCAATGTTCTTAAAGCTGAACGCAAGAAGTTTTAAATAACATGATTTAGTTAAACAATGCTATTATTTAAATATAAATGAATATATTTCCTAAACAAATGAGTAATTGAAATATACGGAAGAAGGAATCGATTCTACTCTTTGTTCTGTTTATTATGCAATTTTCAGATTTGAAATATCTTATACTGTGCCAAAATTATGAGCGATTGAATTTTGTGCGCGTTGAGTCTACAGTTTCCAGGCGCGCCACTGGAACGTCGCAGCAGTCCG
>JARJDZ010004057.1:0-10960 GCA_030264555.1 Aleochara sp. GC000083 | reverse complement strand
TTTTTCGGCCAATTTGGCACGTTGAAAATGTGCAAAGACTATATATAGTCTGGGTACTATGTTGCGGGCAATTTCGGGCCTTGAAAATGTGCAAAGACTATAGTCTTAGTACTATTTTTCGGGCAATTTTGGACGTTGAAAATAAGCAAAGACTATATATAGTCTTGGTACTGTTTTTCAGGCATGTTGATACACATGATAAGCATAAGAGGAGCACAATATGTGAACAATGTAGTATAAAATTCACAACAAAGCATTCATCCCGTGGAGGGAGGAGAACTCTGGACATGCCCCTAACTCGAAAAAGTGAATGTTTACTTAAGGGTCATAAAAGGTTCTTAGCCGTCGCTTCTCCGACGCTGCTGCAAGTGCGTAGCGTAGGGGATTTCTTGAGTAAGCATGCAAAATGCTGGTTTCGTGCGAATCGTCAAGCGCACGCACCTGGTTCTGGTTCCAAGCTTTTCCATTGCATTAAAACAAACAAGTGCATATATAAGACAAACCTTGCAATTTCAACTTTCCGTGGTTGCTGAACTGACTCAACCACTGCACAAGTCCTCCATTAGTACTGATTTTCGACTAATTCGCGGACTCGAAAATTAGCAATTTTGCACACTTACAATAAAAAAGGCTATAGACTTGGTTCAACAATGTGTGAATGATGTAATATAAAATTCACAACAAAGCATTCATTCAAAACAAAGTCATGTTACATTTAAGCTGAAATGAACAAGTGCATATATATAAGACAAACCTTGCATTTTCAACTTTCATTCATTGCTGAACTGACTTAGCCACTGCATGAGCTCAGCAATAAGAATTGATGATGGCTTCATTACCTGGAAGTAAAAATTCCAACAATAAATAAAAACTTTAATATAAGGATTACAATTAGATGTTGATTACCTATCGCACTTATAGGAATATTAATACAAGAGGCCACTAGAACTTGGCTGCCTATCTCTGTTTCTTCCAACATGTGACAGACACAAAATACTTGATGATTCTATGATAAGAAATATGCTGAAAAGTTTAGTCACTTATTTACAATAATGAAGAGCCTGTAACACAAATGGTGATGGATGAACATTGAAACCTGCAGAAAAAATGGCGTCTCTGATGGCGTGAGGAAGTTTCAATTAGCGAGGTCCTACTGTAGAAAAGAAATAAGTTTTGAGTATAGAGGCAATAAAATGTTACTTTACTCCCGCGGTTTGAAACTTGCTAGTGTGCCTATAAAACCCAAAACTCGGCGGACCGACTATACCTTAGAGAGTAAAGTGTGCAGGAATAAAGTGCGACTTTATTCCTGCTATTTGAGACTGCCGCGAGCATAACCAACAAATAATCAGACCACAAAGCGAAAACAAAACATCAAATTATCAACAGTAATAGCACGACTGCTTCTCATTTATCGGATAAATGTTTGTTTTTCATGAGATTTTGTTGCCTTGGAATTTGTCGAGAAAAACTGTCAGGTATCAAAAACGCGACACCGCAGGTGCAGCGTTTTTGGGATTTTGACTGTCTCTGGTATTAGTATTTGTTCTATGTTGTGAACTCTACCGTAGTGCCCTCTGTACATGGTTTGATGCTATCGGTTTAGTGTTAAGCTTTGGAAATTGTGGCTACTAAAACAGGGTTTACTTTGATCAGACACTGCTTTGATATACTTATCAGGCGTAAATAATCCTGAAGGATTCTTTTTAAAAGTTGTCTTTGTGGCGGCATGTTAGGGGAGGATGAAGAGGAGGAAGAAGACGTTGAAATTCTCAACGAGGAAGAGGACGACATAGTTGATAGCGAACCAGGTAAAATGCGTCCTACGTGAAATGCGCGTTTACAAATGCCACTATAACACATTTCCAGATGGTGAGGGACCAGGGGCATCAGGAAAGTCTAGCGGGCGAATTTTCGATACAAATATACCAACGGCACATAAGGTGTGTATTTAGTATTATGAAATTTATGCTCACTTGAATATTATTCACATTTCATAGTACCTTGGCAAATTGGAAAACATAAGTGGATACACACTTTTTGAAGATGGTCAAGTCATTGAGTTACCAGCATTGTATACAAACACACTGGCATTTCCTGGATTTACTCTACCATTGGTGCTCTCACATACTGAACAAGATGTCCAGACTGGCTTTAATTTTGTACTCATATGGCTTTTGTAAGTATAATCAACAGTTACACTTGTATTCACACAGATAAAGAACATAAGTAATTTACAGTAAAGACAAGAATATTTTCTTTGAATATGGGGTCATCATGGAGGTATTTGAGAGAAGTATTGAAGGAGATCAGGTGAACATTAAGGCACGTGGCCGGCAACGGTGTTTCATTATTCCACCTTTGACAGTGAATGCCCATCGTCAAATTTCTAAGGCTAAAGTTAAAGTGCTAGAAGAAGGTCCTATAACAAGTCCACTTTGTGGTACACAGCTGGCAATGCTTCGGCTCAAATTTCCATATAAGGGAGAGTACAAGGAATTGTCCACATTTGAAAGGTAACAAATGCAGCACTATTTTAGACTGGTTTATGTCTGATCTATGCATTGTATGTCACAACAGATACAGAAAAATCCATTTGGGCCAGTTTACATTTCCTTCTTGGGTGTATGATTTGTATGAAGTGGACTACTATGTGGAGAAAATCGTCCGTGCACTATCTTCATATTATGTGGAAAGTAAGGAATTCATTATTCAATTTATCATTCTATTTTATCATTAACATTTGTATATATTAAGGCAGCATCCCGCGGGACCCGACTGTGCTTTCGTTCTGGTTCGGCCAGAATTTTCAATTGACGAACAAAGAACGCTTAATGTTGCTTCAAAGCAACACGACGTTGGAGCGGTTGCAGTATGCATTGAAATACTTGAAGACAGAGCGCAACCTTTGTTGCGCCCATTGTGATACAGTGATTTCTCATCAGAACGACGTATTTGCCATGTCGAAGGATGGTCTGCAGAGCAACTATGTCAATCCCGGGGGAGTCGTCTTTGAGACTGTTACTGTTAAGAAAGTGGCCAATTACCGTCTACATGGAATGCCATGCAAAGAATTTAGTTGGTTCCCTGGGTAAGTCTGGACATTGAGAACTTGATTTGCAATACTAAACATTCCTTTAAATTTGCAGTTATGCTTGGACCATTTTGAAATGCTCGGTTTGTGGAGGTCATCTTGGATGGATGTTTACAGCGCGAAATTTGGTCCCGAACAAGTTTTACGGACTCGCACGCAGTTGTTTAAATATAACCATCAATGAAACATGCAATTGTTGAATCGCTTACTTTAGTTGAACTATTTAATCTGTTCAAATGAATATGGATACATATACAAAATCCCTTCAATGTTTTAGCACTATTAGTGCTGTTGATGCCATAACTATAATCTAACTCAATAAATGGCAGTCAACTCATATATATATTGAAGTTTATTTAATTGAAATCATTCAATTGGAGTGAAGTTTGCACAAATATTGGAATCGTTGCAAAATAATTACCGCGACAAATACTGCGTAATAAAGCATAATTAGCTTCGCCGGCACTCGCAACATTTGTAGAGGCGAGTATGAATATTTAATGTCTATATTATTGATATGACTTTCAATTAAATTGTTTCCAATAAACACCAGCGTTTTTCGTCCATAACACGTTAAAGCCGAGTATGATAATTCATCAGGCATCTGTACAAACGGCGAATTTACCGAGTAGTAATCTGCGTTTTCTGGTAAAATGATTTTCGTCTGCAATTTATCAACAACAATATCGTTGAGAATGTGATCAAATGCCCTAATTTGCAACCAAAAGCGTTGATGGTCAATTTGGAATAGATTAACGTATGCATGTACGCTGTAGCTTAGTACATATTTACTTTTCCACCCGCCAAGTAATGGATACCGCAATTTAAATTTAACAGCGATAAAGTCAAAGTGATCGATGATTTCATAGGTATAAATTGCCCCCAGCTCATCATAAAGAACTACATTAATCGCAGCAGCCGGAAGGTACGTGTGAAAATATTGCGAAGAAGTACGCCGAAAAGGCCCAACAACTGCAGCACCTGAAGAATTAAATCCTCATATTTAAATATGTTCGCAATTTTTCTAAGGTATCACAAACCTGCATTTTTAATTTCCACGGTGTCGGTAATTTGTATTTGACCATAATGCGACACATCAATCACCTTTTCAAGATTAGTAACGCGTAAAAATGTCCATGAAGCACTAAATTCTGCGTTGAAATCTTCTATAGAATGTGGCTCCATATTACTACTATTTACGGCTATTTTATTCTGTATAAACTTCCGATCATCTTTTGTGGAGAAAATGAATTTTGTTCCAGTTTCAATTGATACGTCATATCTCTCTGTAGCATACAGTGAGTAGTAATAAAGATTTCCAGAGTAGAGTACAGCTTCTGAATCGTTGAATAACTTTTTCTTGAATAATGGAAGTATGGTATGTAGATAAATCTCCTCTACATTCAATTCATACTTTGTGAAGTCTTTCTTCAAGAGTTTATATGTTCTATTTTCTCTTTGCAAATCAATCGTATGAGGTACTATTTCATTGCGACTATCGCGAAATTCAACATGGTATGAGTTTACAGGCGCAGGGTTTGCCGGTAGGTATTCATAGAAAGTCACTGCTGCTTTTTCTTCAATGGCGAAAATGATCTTTGTTTTTATCCGTACTAACTGTGAAGTCAAATCTATCACACGTGTTACACGTTTGTTGACGATTTGACCATCAACGATTATTAAAAGACCGCAAAGCAAAAGCAACTTATGCATGATTCGTTTAAACTGAGTGAAGTTTCAGCAAAATTACGCAGTAATAATTGAGAGAAGACTTACATGAATTCCTAGGCATTGTTGATCCTGTTTTGTTTAGATCCGCCTTAGCCACCTACGATTGACTACGCCGATTGACTTTGTTTCCGGTTATTATGGTTCACCTGAAACGTTACCAAATAATTAGTGCTACGTCTACATTACCAAGAGAAATCCACCAAGTAAATTAACACTTGAAAACAAATTTAATAAACAAAAATTTACAGTTTAAATGTCACTTCCGTGGAGCTATTTTCCTAAAAAAAGTGCGGCAACAATTCTTGTTTCTTCAATTCGCAACACGGAAGGTCTAATTAATCGATGAATTTTCCAAAAGGGTTGCGGCTTTGTTTCTGGCGGATATACTTCATTCATTCCTTACACTAACTAATACTGGATTAAACACTTTATATCATACTGCTCAAATGAATATACCCAACTCTCAAAAACAATACCAAAATATCCGCCATCATAAGCTCAAATGCATGCATAGAAGACGAACAAGCAATATTCATAGATGACCAACAAGAAAATCAGTAGAACCCAACAACAATGCGCCTCAACATAATCCTCGCCAAAAATAAACAAAAACAATGACCCATTAGGACCCACTATGCTATGGGGAATGGCACTCAAGCCAGCAACACCATTCTCAACCCCAAACCCATCGCAGAGCGCGCTTTAATAGACCTTCAACTGATGCTTATCGTCGAAGCCCGCCGAATGGCCAGCATTTCGCACTATGAAGCTGGCCCCATCGTAATGCATGCGCCGCTCACCACGTCGCACAAACAGATGCCGGGTCTGACCCATTGAGCCCGTACAGTGCAAGAAAGGCGAGCTGATGCGCGCGGAACCATTCGATGGCGACGTATGCAACGAGAACTTATTCGAATTGCGACCAATCCTATAAAAATCCGATCGGTAACCAGCCATTCATTACATGATGAAACATTTTCAATACCTGACTAATCCGTCTGTCGTTTGAGACACCCGCACGTTATTAATGAGCCAATTACTCGTTCCATCGTCGGACACCCAGTAGGTCGAGTTCTGCAAGAGATTCACCGCCTCGTTGATTAGGTTCTGACCCACGGTGCCTTCGTTGTAGGGGCTCTCCGAGCAGAAAACTGATATGGAGAAGTCTACATTCAAATCGCTGAATGTATCCGTAGTCGTGCGAGTACCAGCAGAGTCAACCAGGTAGACCAACGCGCATTGATCGCTGGTGAAGCTTACACCCTTATACCACATCTTCGCATATCTATAATTTACGCAAAACGCTATAAATTAAGGCCGCCATTGCATTGCAATTTCAATCAACATACTTGTTATTGCCGTGTGGATCGTGCGCTAAGATTTCAACGCGTGAGCCGTACTGGTACACCCTGCCATTCGGATGCATGAGGGCTGCCGAACTTCCGGAAGCGCTCAGGGCAATCACGATTCCACTGCGAGGGTTGACAATTCGAACGGCGCGGTCCAGCGAGATGTCCACGCGTACACGATCGTGCAGACGAAGTGTTATCACGCCCAATGGACTCACGCAAATCGGCGATGAATCTTCGTGGTACACATCGTGCTGCAAGATGCAATCATTAGCGATCGTAAGCGATGTGTGAGGCGGCATGCATTACGTTATAGTCGTCAATGAAAATATTCTTGTTCGAAATGCTCTTCGACAGCCAGGGCACGACAGCTTCGTAGCTCTTCGAGTCGCGCAAGCTGCCGGAATTGTCGCTGTTGTGCGACTTGCTGGTGTAGACGCTTCGACTGCGCGGCCTCGGGCGATCGCGCTCCTTGCGATTGTACAAGATGTTCGTTTGACTGTCTACAAACGACACTGAAAATATCACCACATACTTTAAACGAAGCGTTCAACCACCCGCATGCGATAGATACCTTTGCGATAGAAAACCTTATCACGTGGTTTCTCCATGCCTTCGATGCACCTCAACTTTGCTCCAAACTGGTCGAATAATGATCGGGACGAACGGTTAATGTGTGGCGTGTTTCAGTATTTGGTTGGAAAAATTTTCGCAATGCACTCGCTTGCCACTTGAATACGAAACAGAAGTGACTTGCACGTAATCAACAATCGAATAAATGCCAAAATTCGTTGTCTGCTTCCTTGTCCTGCGATAGTAATTTATGCAAAACTAGATGATTGGGGGTTTCCTCGCGGGGAGAACAAAAGCAGAAAATTGGGATGGATTAAGTTTTCGAATGACTAGACAGATTCTCAAATTTATCAAGGAAAGTGATGCGAATGGCGAATTTACGGCTGAGAAATTATATGCGCGTGCTCCCGATAGGCTTTCGCTAGCAAGAATGATGACTGCACGTGAATGTATCAAACGAGCCTGAATGCACTTGAACTTCTTGATAGAAACACATGTGAGGGCACACTCAAGAATTGACTCCACACGCCACGAAAAACAAAACGGATTTGTATTTGCCTGCTTGTTGTTCGCAATTTTATGCCATCCATTGCCATGGTAACGAGTCGGCTGATGTTTTACGAAATTGAAACGCCAAAGGCAACTAGATCGAAATTGTCAAAAAAATTACCTTACGTGGAGAAATCTGTGGCGATAAGTAACTTCTTCCCATAAGTTTGTAACATTCCTTGTTGCAACTCTTCCGACATACGATGATAAACATTTTGCCATTCCAAATCTTCTTTTTCGTTGATATTCCTTCAAGAAAAATATTATAACAATAATATAAATTTCATCCCTTCAATAAATACCTGTGCAGAAATTTTATGTAAATATATAATTTTTCAATTTTCCTCTGGAGTGCCAACTCCTTAAAATATTTTCCCAGCATTTCCACATCGACTTCCATTGGTTTTTCCGACTCCAGCCAATTTGTCAGCATTGCAATGAAATCTTCGTGAGACAATGCACCAAAACCAGATTGTTTTTCCTTTGGTTTCTTGATTTCTTGCTCTATATTATTTATTTTGGAAGAACCTGGAGAATTACTTTTATCGCTATTTTCAGTCACAGGTTTATCACTTTCCGTGCTTTTTGTTGAACCTGACGTGCGACTAGACATGCCAGTTTTACCAGACAATGAATCTAAATTATACTCCTTGATAATTTCTTGGCGTATGTCTTCGGGGAGTTCTTGCAAAACAGCCAAATCTATTTGCTTGGCTGCTGATGTTGTCTCACTAGGAGTTGGTACCTTTTTGGCGGCACGATCCTTTTGCGTTGATTTAAAATAATTCGTCAAGTTCATTGACTTATCCTCCGGTTTAACAAGAGTTTGATTCTTACTGGATCTTCCACGTTTCTTCACCGGGGATTTTTTAGTTTCCTTCAGAATTACCTCCGGTTTGACGTCGCTGGTTGTTGAAGCATTGAGAATGGGTTTCTTCGTTGATGGTTGAGCAAGAAAGTTCTTAAGCATTGAATTCAATTTCGGCCCTTTCTCCAGCCTTGATAGCTGAACGCCAACACCACGGAGTTCGTTGAATGGTACTTGTAGTTTATCGAAGATACTTTGAGCTTCCCGATTGATAATTTTCACATCATCGGTGGCCATTGTAAGCGACGCACTGCGAGACATGCTGTCACAAACGCCGTGTCCAAGGTATTTGGCCGTTTCCTTTTTGAACGACAAAAAAATTAGTTTCTTCATTAAACTTAAGTAAAATTGCTTACCGTTGGTGCATCTTCCGCACGGACCATCAATTTCAAAGTAACACACTTGGCCTTCATGCCAGTTTCAATCAAACGACTTGTTACCTCTTCAGCTAAACGTTCAAGAAATTCCAGAGATTCCTGCTTGGTTTTGAAGCGAATTCCGTAATTTACTTCAGCCGAAACCGATTTTCTTTCATGTTCGTATTGTAAAGGCTTTTTGTCGATGCCTTTTGCTTGATCAATGATAGTTTCACCTATCTTATTTCCAAGTTCCTTCTTAAGGGTGGACAAATCAAAGTGTTGAACATCACCGCAAGTATGCAAACCCAAATTGTTCATCTTGGCAAGTGTAGCTCTACCAACGCCGGGCAATTCAGAAAGTGGCATATCAAAAAAATAACTTTCCACTTCCTCTGGTACCAGAAAATAAGCGCCATCCGGTTTAGCTCGCTTCGTGGCCAAACGAGCTTGCAGACGATTTGATCCAAAACCCGTAGAGCACGGACATCCAGTTCGTTGTTTAATAACATCCCGAATGTGTGCAGCAAATTCATCGACAGTCATCTTACTTTGCTTCAAAATGTTTGTAATATTTACATACATTTCATCACAGCTCACAGCTTCTATGTTGAGTGTGTATTCAGAAATTGTGGAATAAAGCGTCTTGGAGACTTCACGATATCCCTGATAAATTTACAGACATGAAATTAATGAAAGCCATTGTAAAAATATAACTTACATTGAAATCATAAGGGATGGCCCTTAAATCTGGACACAGCTTGAGCGCTTGTCCCATAAACATTCCATTCTTTATCCCCATCGCTCGCGCTTCATAACTGCAACTTGCAATCTCGGATAAGCTGCTGTTATCATCAATGTCCTGCAGGCGAAATGTTGCTCCCTGAGGTAGACGTTCCTTATACATGGCAATTTCAACGCTACGATCTACACCGCTCCTTCCTTGACCTGTTTTTGAATGAGTTACAGCTACAGGTTTTCCTTTCAATTCCGGACGATTTCTCATTCCAACAGAAACAAAGAAACAATCCATATCAATATGCATAACAACATCACCAGCTGGTTCAAGAAATTCATCTCTCTTGACATCACTTTTTATTGCATCTAGCCCAGGAAATTTGTGCATTGAATTCGCCCGTAAATCGTTTACATATTGCTTGAACTCAGCGCCAAGAGTTGCAATAAGATGTAGACGTGAATTCCCATAGAATTCTGATAAAAATGAAGGATCAGAAGCAGTTTTAGTCTTTGAATTTACTGTCTCTGTATCAGTCTGATTTAGTTGGTTGAAATTCAATTGGGGTTGAGTTCTATTTTGATTTGTATAGAGTAGGTAACTGGAATAGTCTAATAGGCGGCCCAATGTGATACTATCTTCAATCCAGTTAGGTTTTACAATTGGCAAAGGGCCTAATTTGTTAATCTACAAACATTTACCAACATTATGAAATGTTCAAATACTTAGAACACATGTATACCTTAACATTTGGAAGATTTGATGCTATTATATGTGTTGTTGAAGGCATTTGGTAGATATGATAGGTGCCTCCATGTTTCGCCATGAGTTCTTTGAGTTCTTCAGCAGTGGGTTTTGTGTGGCCATTTACAAATATTGCCACACTTTTAAATATATCAGAAACAATTTCTGTTTTCTCAGTTGCTTGTTTACGTACTTGTTGAATTAATTTAGCTTTCTTTGCCTGCATATAACCACCCTGGGGCACAAATGATGATGAGGATTTTATCAAAATGTAACTCTAGCAAACTTACAAACTGAGCAAAGCCATTTTCATCGTCTTCGTCTAAATCCTTATACCACCCTTTGTGCATTTTGGTAATAATCGAAGCACCATGCAAGCACTAAGCCGCGTAACTTGATAAAAAAAACGTTGCAACAAATTCACAATCAGTAAAATCGCCGAAATCGCCTACAAAAGCCGGTTTTTGGCGCGTACAATATCAAGGTCAACGCTTAGAGGTCAAATATATTTCGGGTATTTTCGGGTAGCATCGGAACAACCGATCGTGGAGGGAGTAAAGTGTGACTTTACTCCCTATGGAACTAGAATTTTGCTATTTTACCGCAGGTGGCGCTAGTAGATTTAAATTCAAATAAAAAGGCGCAAAATACACGAATTTTCTTTTCCAATAACTATTATTACATAATACAATTCAAAATACGACTCAAGTTGCAGAATCAACTTTTTAAGTTGATTACTTGTAACTGCTAACTGTTAGTTGCGTATACAAATAAAATAGAACCCAATTGTACTTTGAGAAAATAAACCAAATAAAGTTGGGAAAGTTGTTTTGCAAGTAAACACTAAAATACTGATTGTGAATTAAACATTGTCCTAGAGAAGGATGGACTCGTTATTATTCTTTGAGCTTGCAGCGCGTCATTTACTTTTTCATCAACCATTTTCGCGAATTGCTATTC
>JARJDZ010004054.1:0-13097 GCA_030264555.1 Aleochara sp. GC000083 | reverse complement strand
AAAATAAAGAAGGGAATATCTTCCCCGGCGGGAAACAGCCCTCCCTTAGTTTGTTAAGTTTGTCGATTGGTCAGTATAGGTAGTAGCGCCGAACCAAATTGGGTAAAAAACAGTACCAAGACTATAGTCTTTGCATATTTTTTATGCGAAAATTCGGCAAAAAACAGTACCAAGACTATAGTCTTTGCTTATTTTTTGGGCAAAAATTCGGCAAAAAACAGTACCAAGACTATAGTCTTTGCATATTTTTTATGCGAAAATTCGGCAAAAAACAGTACCAAGACTATAGTCTTTGCTTATTTTTTATGCGAAAATTCGTCAAAAAACAGTACCAAGACTATAGTCTTTGCATATTTTTTATGCGAAAATTCGTCAAAAAACAGTACCAAGACTATAGTCTTTGCATATTTTTTATGCGAAAATTCGGCAAAAAACAGTACCAAGACTATAGTCTTTGCATATTTTTTATGCGAAAATTCGTCAAAAAACAGTACCAAGACTATAGTCTTTGCTTATTTTTTGGGCAAAAATTCGGCAAAAAAACAGTACCAAGTATAAGTCTTTGCTCATTTTTTTACGCAAATTTTGGGCGAAAATCAGTACAATCCCTCAATTCGTTTTGACGAAAAAATGGGAAAAAATCGCCGAGAAAATAATTTTCGGTCAGTTTGGTAAAAAGGGCTGCCCAAAATTATTGAAGAATTAATCCAATTAGTAGCGGATGATAATGATGTGCGGAATTGTAAAATACATCCGCAACACACATCATCATCCAATACAACATTGGTGATAAAACCTGAAAAGAAAACACCTAAACGTGGCCGGAAAACCAGAAATACTTCATCACTATATTAAAGGGTACTTATCTGCCCTGTAAGATGCCGTTTAAACCACTAGATCACGTAACGGGTATCCGGAAAAACATTGCAAAAACACGCGAAATTAATAAAATACGAAAAAATAATACTTCCGGAAGGAAGACCGGAAATGTTTCATTCCTATCGTAAAGGGCACTAAGTGGCCTACAAGATACCGTTTAAAGCATACCGATCGCGCAACGGGTTCCTGAAAATACATTGCAAAAAACGCGCGAAATTTATTAAAACGAAAAATACTTCTGGGCGGAAAACAGGAAATAGTTTGTCCCTATCATAAAGAGTACTAACTGCCCAGTAAGATGCCGTGGTACACTTGGTACATTTTTGCACATTTTCAAAAAAGTTTCAGGATTTTCAGGAAATGTTGTTAGAAATATTTGGGCACTAATTCTGAATGAAACGCAAAAAAAATCACTCAAAAAGTCCCATTAATTTTCGAGTTATTCAACTTTAAAGATTGTTGCCATTTTTTGCAAATTTTTCAAAGACTATAGTCTTTGGTACATTTTTGCACATTTTCAAAAAAGTTTCAGGATTTTCAGGAAATGTTGTTAGAAATATTTGGGCACNGTCCCATTACTTTTCGAGTTATTCAACTTTAAAGATTATTGCTATTTTTGCAAATTTTTCAAAGACTATAGTCTTTGGTACATTTTTGCACATTTTCAAAAAATTTTCAGGATTTTCAGGAAATGTTGTTAGAAATATTTGGGCACTAATTCTGAATGAAACACAAAAAAATCAGTCAAAAAGTCCCATTAATTTTCGAGTAATTCAAATTTAAAGATTGTTGCCATTTTTGCAAATTTTTCAAAGACTATAGTCTTTGGTACATTTTTGCAAATTTTCAAAAAAGTTTCAGGATTTTCAGGAAATGTTGTTAGAAATATTTGGGCACTAATTCGGAATGAAACGCAAAAAAAAATCAGTCCGAAAGTCCCATTACTTTTCGAGTTATTCAAATTTAAAGATTGTTGCCATTTTTGCAAATTTTTCAAAGACTATAGTCTTTGGTACATTTTTGTACATTTTCAAAAAAGTTTCAGGATTTTCAGAAAATATTGTTAGAAATATTTGGGCACTAATTCTGAATGAAACGCAAAATAATCAGACAAAAAGTCCCATTACTTTTAGAGTTATTCAACTTTAAAGATTGTTGCCATTTTTGCAAACTTTTCAAAGACTATAACTATAGGCTTGCTACTATTTTTTGGGCAATTTCGGGCGTTGATAATGTGCAAAGACTATAGTCTTGGTACTATTTTTCGGGCAATTTGGGCGTTGAAAATAAGCAAAGACTATAGTCTTGGTACTATTTTTCGGCCAATTTCGGACGTCGAAAAACAGCAAAGACTATAGTGTTAGTACTGTTTTTCGACAATTTTATGGGCTCGAAAATAAGCAAAGACCATAGTCTTGGTACTAATTTTCGGCTAATTCCGGACGTCGAAATTGTGCAAAGACTATAGTATGGGCACAAATTTTCGACGATATTATGGGCTCGAATATGAGTAAAGCCTATAGTCTTGGTATGCAGTGGATACACATGATTAGTATAAGAGAAGCACAATGCGTGAACAATGTAGTACAAAATTCACAACAAAGCATTCATCCAGAACAAAGTCATGTTACATGATGATGATGGCTTCATTTCCTTGAACATGTAGTGGAAATACCAACAATAAATAAAGATATTATAATAAGAAATACAACAAGATGTTCATTTACCTATTGCACTTGCAGGAATATTTATTCAAGACCATGAGAACCTGCATCGAACATGTGCCAGACCCAAAATACTTGCTGGTTCTGTAACTTAGAAATATAATGAAAGGTCTAATCTATAATTACTACCACGAAAACAAATGGGGTGGGTGAACATTAAAACCAACAGAGAAATTGGTGTTTGTTATGGTACTGACTGGTACGGAGATACATGAGTGCTTCAAAATGGGTGCATTCAGGAGACTCACACAGGTGACTGAGAAAGCGTGATGGTTAATCAATTAACGAGGTACTACTGTATATCAGGTGATAATCGAAGAGGGAATAAAGTGCTACTTTACTCCCGCGGTTTAAAACTTGGCTAAGGGGAGCATAAAACCAAACATCGTAGGACCGACTATACATTGAGGGAATAAAGTTAGTACTTTACTCCCGCGGTTTAAAACTTAGCTAAATAAACCAAACATAACCAAATAAATAATCGAGCCGAGACACACAATGCAAAGAAAACATGAAAGAAACTGAAGAATTAAATTATATTATAATTATTAATTCAAAGGAAAACCAAACAAGAAAGAACAAGTACAACAAAAGACTCCACAGCTATGTATTGTCAAAGAAAACACCACATGTATGTTAACGCTACACTTCACTGAAGGATTATACGATACCATATAAAGCTGCTGCAGAAACATATACCATCAATCTGAATGTTCAAACAATAGCTCCATCTGCAACAATATAAATAATGAAATATCTGTTCAACAGAAACAATAAGTTTGTTCACATATTGATTATTCAGGAAAGAATTGTATAGATTACCTTAAGCATCAGCCATTGTTGAATACAACATGCGGGAACCATTACAAAATGTTGCTTGTATTTGCTCTAACATGCCATAAAGACTCCTATTATAGCAGCAGATTCTGAAATAATAAATAGAATAAGTTATTTGTTTGCATATTTGATATATGGGAATGAATTGTTGATGCAATACTTTAATCACCCATAGCTAATGCATATGTCATATGAAAAACAAATTAAAATGCTATGTTGATGGAAGTTCCTCCAACATGTGATGATGTTTCCAACTACACTACTTACAGAATCTGTAATATAAATATAACGAATTATCTGTTCACATAATAATTATATAGGAATAAAACTTTGAGCCAGGCACTGCATTTACTGTTTTTTCCCAGATAGGTAGTAGGGCTATTTTTGTTTGAAGGAATAAAAAGCAAAAGTGGAAAATAGATAAATAAATCGTCGAAATTGTTTATCTATTTCATTGGTAAGTAAATAATTAATAATGGAATCCATGCTGACGCATATCTTGCAAAAGATGACAAATTGTTTGCCTCTGGAATTACATTAGAATAATAACAATTTGGGGTTGCCTCACAAATGAAATACGAAAATATCGCATAATTATTATTTCCGTGTTTCGTATAAGCATGCGCATTTAAAATAGTATATACAGGGTAATCCTGATCCTCTATATTACAAACAATGCAATCTTCAGATATAAACAAAGGTGACCTCTTTAAGGTAAGCAAGTGCCAACAAATGTTGACTACATAATAATTATTACTAGAAAATCAACGGTCTAAGATAAAATGAAGTAAGCTTCGAAAGTGCCAAAAATTACAAAGTGCAACTGTACCCCAACTAATCCGCCTCAGCGATAAGCAATAACATACACGAGATACATTGAAATGGAACTGGCTGAAGTTGACGATGCACTCGTTCAGTCAGTGTGGAAAAATGATTGTAAGTTTGCATGGTTTGCATGTGATGCGTTTGTTAACCTTCCAACCGATTGTTCTCTTTTCCGAACCGCCTCAAATTAATAATGCCTAGCATAGCAGTCTTATCCTAGCATGATTATTATGTGCAATTAAACCTCGTTTATTTAATCAATTGCTCTCGCCACTAAACATAAACACGTTACAACTGCGCGAACTAGTTCGTTGCTTACAGTACAGTAGTGCCTTAACCATGCCCATGAACAGAACTTCATATTCACTAGAAAATTTGCAATTGTATCCATTATGGTTTGATGTTATCAAGTGTATGAAACCAGTACAAAGGTGAAGTAATAATTATAAGGATGTCTTCATTTTAGTGTATAGATGGCAACTGAGTGCCCCAGTGCCACTACCAATTGTATGTGAGGAGTGCTTGTCTGATGTGCCTAGTTTCCTCGGGCAGGACTACCATGGTTCTATATCAAGTTCTGAAACAGATAAACTTCTTTCTAAGCATCCCAATGGAGCCTATCTAGCCAGAGATAGTAAGACTGGCAATGGGGAATTTTATACCTTAAGTCTGAAGTAAGATTATGCAGGAGTATCATAAGAATGTTCTATAGTTTGTTTGCTTCTAGGTTCAACAATAAAATTCACAACTACAGACTCTATCATGATAATGAGGGACTATATGTCAGTAAAAAACGTTATGACTGTGTTCGATCACTTGTTGCAGATGGTTTGGTCACCATGTATCTGCAACTTAAAGCACCACACACATTGCAAACATTGCAGACTATCAGTTATCAAGAGAGTCCCTACATGACATTAAACAAACGAAAACTGCGCGTTTTAAGTAAGGAATATGCAAGGTAATCCACAACTATATATACCATAGGTAATATTGATTGAAATGTGACATATTAATTGAATTATAGAAATAACAACTTGTTTGCAATGCCCCAAGCAGACCACAGCAATTGCAGCAATGATAAATTTGAGAAGAAACATGTCTTCAAATTAAATACATTTAAGGGACTAAACTGGTGTGAATTATGTGGGAATTTCCTTTGGGGTTTTACTGCACAAGGAGTGAAATGTGAAGATTGTGGAATAGTAGCACATGAAAAATGCTCCAAAAAGTTTCCTAATGATTGCGTTCCCGACTTGAAGTATATTCGAGGAGTTTTCGGAATCGAATTAACAACTCTACTCACAGCGTACAATGCTAAATTGCCTTTCGTTGTTACAAAGTGTATCGCGGAGGTGGAAACTCGCGGATTAAACGTTGAAGGAATATATCGACTTAGTGGCTACGCCGAAGAAATTGAATTGATCAAAATGGCATTTGATAAAGGTACATTCTAATTTAACTAATTCCACAATACCTGTTTTTTGCATAAACTGTGATGATTTTAGATGGAGACAAGGCTGATTTGAGTCATGATACATATCCAAACGTGAACGCTGTCGCTGGTGCTCTTAAACTTTATCTACGCTTGTTGCCAATACCATTGATAACATTTATTGTACATCCTTTGTTGATAAATGCGATGCGTAAGTGCTGATAATATGTATATCTTGATTTGTATATTTATCACTGTTTTGCTTTCAGCGCATGCCAATGCAACTCAGGTATTTATAAAAAATATCAGGGATGCTTTGGAGTCCTTGCCAAAAGCACACTATGATACATTATCCTTTGTGGTTCATCACCTAAAAAAGTAAGAAGAAACAACTATTAGTACATATTTTCACTACTTGGCCATGTATTTTTAGTGTGAGTCAACATTCAGCGATCAACAAAATGAACGCACATAATTTGGCGACTGTTTTTGCGCCAACGTTGATTGGTCCATTGATACCAGCAAGTGCAATACTTCCAGATATGACGACTGATATTCTAATCGTTGAGAATTTAATTATCTTTTGTGATAAGGTATTTGATAGACACACCCATAATTCCTTGTAGATATGTAGAGAATTTCATTTTCCACACTTGTGATATTTTCAGTTTTATTCTCCAATATTATAGTATTATGATATTTGTAATTTATTCTTGATATTCAATAAAAGTCTTTGGTGATTTGTCTTATTCGGTTATGCTTTAATATAAAGGTCAAAAATGTTGAATTGTTAATGTGACGGAAATTTAATTAGGTTTCATTCAGCAATATGAGTGATTGATTGGCATGAACAATATGAGCATCATGCAACTACAAACGCTTGAAACGGAGTTGGTGTTAACAGTAACTGCTGAAACACAGTGCAGGATGTTTCGGTGGATTTTGATTATAAGTGTTTACTTATTCAATTCTAGTCAGGCAAATAATTTGATACCGATAGAAAAATGTAATGTAAGTGTAACTTAATAAACATGGTCTATTAAGTTTTATTTCAATAGATGATAAAACAATGCTACAAGAAAATTATGGTGGAAATATTCACATTGCGCTCTACCATATTTCAAAGGGTTTTCCTACAAATACTTTGGCTATTATTTTCGATAAGCAAACAGGTCAGTGAAATAATGCGAACAGTAGATTTGCAACGGAATTATTTTCAGATGGCATATTTATAACTCATCTTATTGAATATCTTCTTCGTAACGAAATGACTGTTTATGCGTTTAACATTACTGTACCGGAGCAGCAGGATGCATATTTTGCTTTTCTCTCTACAATTGTTACCAATTATCTAGAACTGTATACTGTTCATTTTGTGACTCATAAACTTGCTGAACACATTTTAATTGAGGTAATATAAATCTGCCTACAGATTAAAACCAACCAAGGGAGTACTAGAAAATGAAATATTTGGTTTTTTGATCTTTCCTATCGCGAAAAAGCGCAAAAGAGCTATAATTACCATAAATAGGGGAAAGATTATAAATCCAAGTTTCAACTGTTTGTGTAGTCGAAGATAGTGTATATTCGGTTGCCTATGGTTCTAGCTGTATGAAAACAAATTAATTCGCCGCAATTTGGTTTTCATCTTCTACTGGGGCTCAAAGAAAATGTACCGCTTCTTTGTACGAAACATGCATGAAACAATGAAAATTGTTGTAATAACAAACCCTCGACCGGATGCCTATCGCTTGTATTACAACCAAGCTATATCCTATAAACGCCATCATTTGGAAATGATAAACTGGTGGATTGAAGGACGTGGACTCTTTCACCACCCAACACTACCTCGAGCTCGAGACATCTATAAAAACTTTCATGGACGCACTATTCCAGTGCCTGTTATTCATGTATTGATAAAACTCTATCAACATGTTGTGCAAAAAAGTTAATGAAAATTTTATAGAAGCCCCCATGGCATTTCGTGCATTATACGAATGATTCGGTGGAGGTGCTTGGCGGAAGAGACGACAAGCTGTTGAAAGTCTTGGCGGAGCGCTTGAACTTCAATTTGGAATACTTCGATCCACCAGAACGCATACAGGGATCATCATTCAATTTGAATGGCACCTTCGATGGCGTGCTGGGTTTGATTTGGGAGAAAGAGGTGGAGTTCTTTATTGGAGACATCGCGCTCACGTTGGAACGATTCAAGGCGGTTGAATTCTCCTTCCTCACCTTGGCAGACAGCGGCGCATTTGTTACTCATGCACCTAGCAAACTAAACGAAGCCTTGGCGCTTATTCGTCCATTCAATCCCAAAGTAAATACCGGATGGAACTTTTAATATCGTTCATAAGGAAGTAATTAAACAACTATTTAACTACGTGATTGTAGGCAACTTAACATACGTTAGATCAAGTGAACGTTAAGTTCTAAATTCAAAATTTACACCATTTTTATAAACATTCAATTAATTACAAACATATTCATGTTGCTAAACAATTGCTTACACGTATATCTGAGTCCACTCGGTATAACTGTTTATAAATATGATAAATTCAGTTACTTGTACATTCAGTATCGATACAACCAAAGAAACTTGTTTTTACAGGTATGGCCTGCTATTATCGGCACCGTTTTATTGTCTGGTCCAGTGCTATATTTGATTATTGTTCTACCCAATTTGTGGCATCCGATGTTCATAATCAGAGATCACAAGCAATTCTTTATCGATTGCATGTGGTACACAATTGGAATATTTTTCAAGCAGAGTAAGTTTGCTGGCTCAATTGGCTACCGCTCATATTTTCCGATTTTCAGCTGGAAAGTCGCCAAGTGAAAGCCACAAGAGCCGCTTTATCATTATTCTTCTAGCATTTTCGGCTACTTACGTAATTGGCGATATGTATGCAGCCAATTTAACATCGCTTTTGGCAAGACCCGGCCGAGGTTTGATTTTGATATCTTGCAGCCAGCCAAACAGCCATCGTTGACTATGCTAATTTTTAGAGAAGCCCATCGAAAATCTATGGCAGCTCGAAGAAGCAATGTCAACCAAAGGATACAAGCTAATGGTCGAGAAATTCAGCTCTAGCTACAGTTTGTTGGAGAATGGCACGGGCATCTATGGACGCTTATGGGAGATAATGAATTGGAACTTGAAGAATCCAAATCAGTATCTGGTTGATTCGGTGGAAACCGGCGTCAAGCTGGTACGAGATCACGTAAATATTGCTGTAATGGCGGGACGCGAGACGCTCTTTTTTGATACCCAGCGATTTGGTAAAAAATTTTGCGTCACAAACATGGCGACCATTCTTATCATCATGTCTTTTTAGGCCCCTCAAACTTTCATCTCAGCGAGAAGTTAAACACAGCCTATTCGGCCATTGCACTCCAATTGGGCTGCCCGTATAAATGGAACTTCAACAGCATTCTGATGGGCATCTTCGAGGCCGGCATCTTAACCAAGATGACCGAGGATGAGTATGAGAATCTCGGTAAACAACAGAAAACCGACGTGCCGACTACTTCATCCACAAGCGACGAGAATCAACCGAAAGTCGACGGGGCAACCATCAAGAAGAAGGAGAACGAGGAGAAATTGCAACCGTTGAGTATACGTATGCTTCAAGGGGCTTTCTACTTACTTGGAATCGGGCACATTGTCTCGGGCCTGGTCCTCTCCTTGGAGATTATGTACCATAATCATCAACGCACGTTCAAACGCAGACATCGCCCACAATTCGCTAAGGTTCACAAACTACAGAAACGCATCAAACACTGCTTCTTGCGCGTTATTAATTACTTCAGACGAAAATTTCGCGAGGCCATGAACGACGCGATTGTTGCAACACTAGATTACGTTGAATGACATGAACAAGATGGACGTTGAATGATAAATTTGTTGTAATTGTTTTGCTTAACAGCCGCAAGATGTCACTGAGTGTAACAGCAAATCGTAAATTAGAAATTCACAAATAACTAATAAAATCATAATAATTCGTATTAAAACACAACAATTTAGCATGTTAGAATACATAAAACACAAATGGCGTACAATTACCGTTAATAATTGTAATTTTTCGTGTTTTCATCACTAACAAAGAGGTGTCGCTATTTGCTAATTTGAAATTCAAAATAGATATTAAACAAGTAAATATATAATTATTAGATTAATGCTTATTTACAAGTATTTCTTTAATATATATATGTGTATATATACTAATAACGTTATTTACATTTAAACCACACTTGATTTGTTTTCACTTTGTTATCAAATACAATAAGGATCATAATTCGAAGTAGCTCGCGCCGAATACAAACTCTACGATTTGTTCGCGCTTACAATTAGTCGCCAAATTGAATTCCCGTTGTTGATGTTGTTAGGTATGCGTTCACAGTAAACATAAATGCAACAGAACATCGTCAAATTACCCGAAAGTCTAAAACGGAAAACCTGGATAAATCGCCACCATGTGTCAAATTCCTTCCTCGTGCCGAGAAGCGAAGCTATTGCACAAGAGTTGCATGCTGGTGTTGTTAAGGACTCGCAGGTAAGCTTTCATCGCTATCCAGATACGTCACATAACTGTCTGTACTATCAGGATGGGTCATTGCATCCGATGGTGGCGCCGCTTGCATCATTCCTGGTGGTGGACCTGGAGCTGGGCCCATATTGGGCGGTGGAAGGTCGTAACCATGCATCTAAATTCGCAGAGAAAAAAATGATTAATTGTTTGGATTGGGACCGTTAATGAGGTACTAACCTGATTGACTAACTGTTGGAAAGCGGGCGCATGTGGTTGCTCCAGGTCAGAATGGAGGGCGAAATCGGAGAGCGCCTTCCAGGGTGGTTGGTATGCTTGCACCTCAAGCGGATGGACCCCGATAGGCGAATCGTGTCGCACCGGCGAGGAGGCAACCATGGGAATGCCCTGCATCGCTCCGTAGCCCAGCTTGCGGCCGTCCTGTGCGAAAAACTGTTTTCTTTTAGATATGCAGATTGGGCGCATGTGGAGCGTCTCGCGCGAAACGCGCATGACGGGTTCAAGGGCATGCAAAAAAGGAAACACGAAGCGTGCGATTCGGACGCGCGGCAAAGGAAGACGACGACGGAGAGGATTTTATTAAAAATCAATGCGAAAATGGGAAGCGCGAATTAATCACGTCGTCGTCGTCTTCCACCGCGAGCGCGCACTGCACCGGCTCCAATTGGTCGCGGACCAATTGGAGGAGAATGGTGCGCGCCGGGCTCAACGCCCATCGCATCGATCAGGAGCGCTGGTGTGGGCGGCGCTCCGCCCTCAAGCGCCACCACGCACACGACGACGTTATCGGCGCTGCGTGGTGGCCCGACGTGGGCGATGGCAGATGCAACACCCACGAGTCGTGCACACACAGCAAGAGGAAGCAAGGTGGAGGAGTAAGCGCCGCGCCGCAGCGACGACGATGGCAACAACAACAACAACTCTACGACCGGTGCAAATGTCTACCTTTTCCTGCTGCATCTGTTGCTTCATGAGGATGGTCTTCTTCTTGTCCTTGCAGCGCTTGTTCTGGAACCAGACGCGTATCACGCGCGGCGACAGCCCCGTCATCTCGACCAATTGCTCCTTCATGAGCGCGTCGGGCCGCGGATTCGCCGCGTAGCATGTGCGCAGCGTGTGCAGCTGCTTCTCGTTGAGCACGGTGCGGACGCGGGTCGGCTTGCCGTCACCACCGCCGCCGCCGCCGCCGCCCGCGCCCCCGGTTTTGCGCGCCCCGCCGCCCTTGTGCGAGCCGCTCTCCGAGCCGGAATCTGCAATGCAATATGCAAAACGTGAGCGCGCACACAATATGCAATCGTAGCGCCCCTGAACGGGTCGAAGCGGGCGCCAGACACTCATTCAATATGCACAAAGGAGTTGGCCGGCCGGTCAAGCCCTGGACACGCGCCTCGCATTTGCGTATTTCACGCCTTTTGCTAATTCGGGCCGGCTCGAGGACAATTCCCAAATGAATGCATGGACGCTTGCTGGTCTAAGCGGCCGGCTAAACCGATGGGATTTGGTATACAACGCCAACAACAACAACTAACCCTTTCCGGATTCGCCAACACGGCTCTTTGCATATTCGATTACAAGATGCTCGTAATTTGAAACCGCGCATTCACCAGAGGTATTAACACCTCCAGGCATTCTTTGATGATGACCAACAGATCTGCCTTTGTAACTTTTACACCTAATCTCATGGCGATTCTTTTGTTCTTCGAGCTAAGCCTAAAATTATGATGCTGATTATGTATAACATGGTTAGTGGATGGTTGGCAGTTGGATATCAAAATGTTGTAGGAATGAATGAATTACCTGAGATGCATCCCAATTCAGTGCTATTGCTATTGTGATTATTGTTACTAAGGCTGGTGTTGTTGTTGCTCTCTGCGGTTGGATGCGGCGTCGTCGGCGCCGAGGTCTTCTCCATCACGTCGTGATCCTCCTTGCAGTATAGGGCTCCTCCGTCGCGCAATGCAAATTCGTCGCCAGGCACCAGTTGTCTCGCGCATGCACAACACCGAAAGCATTCCAGGTG
Source organism: Aleochara sp. GC000083 (assembly GCA_030264555.1). Taxonomy (NCBI): domain Eukaryota; kingdom Metazoa; phylum Arthropoda; class Insecta; order Coleoptera; family Staphylinidae; genus Aleochara; species Aleochara sp. GC000083. The sequence goes on along the minus strand of JARJDZ010004054.1, from coordinate 824 downwards.
GTAGATTTTACTCTTCGCCCGCATCACGTAGTCGTTCTTCCTGAATGACGAGCCGCATTTGTCGCATTTCGTGCCAAATAACCTGCCAACAGACCACCGTGAAAGTCAATTTTGCTGGTGTGAACTCTTACCATGTGTCACATTGTGACTAGTGCTGTTATTTATGCTTATTTGAAGGCTTTGGTGCTAATTCACATCTCCATTTTAGATGGCAATGCACACAATCTTAACAAATAACAAATTTAATTCTCTTCACTGATGGCTCAAACAACATTGAAAATTTGTAGGTTATGTTTGTAACATTCACCTGCAGGGAGTAATGTCTCACATTACTCCCTCACAATTAGCTTGAGAAACGGAATTTAGAGGGCGCTGTAAAACCAAAATATGGTATGGGACTGGTTGCATAGATTAAACTTTTGAAAATATGATAATTCAAAAATTTGCAATAAATTAGATTTAAGAGATATGAAAAAGAGTTAATAAGAAAAGCCAGGTGTTACATTTCACATGAACTGAATGAAATGCTCTTGATGCAGGCGCGACACAACCGTTACCGATGTAAGTCAATACAGAATAAATATTTTCCATCTCGAATTACAGCTATTATTATCGATGATGAAGATGAGAAGGATGCGGATGTTGTCGTTTTGCCGACCGACGTATGCACATGGGTGGTTCGGTTTGGCTTTTTTCCTGTGTGAATGTATAGTGAAACTGCTAAGCCGTGGGTTTTATGACCTTGCCTATTGTGAAATCGTACAAAGAAGACCCTAATATTTGATAATCATTCAATATCATAAAGACTACATAAAGAGATTTAT
>JARJDZ010004052.1:0-108096 GCA_030264555.1 Aleochara sp. GC000083 | reverse complement strand
GACGGGGAGAGCCTCGCTTTTGCAACGGGTTGTATTTAACTGCTAACCCCGTGCAAATCCCGGCGCCGAAATATGCGCAATTTTGCATAATCCCTTCGGGCTCACGACTCCCAGCGTCGAGTGCAAATGAAAATTTTCCATTTGCATCATGTGCAATGCAGATACATAGAGTTATACAGGTGTAGGTCGTATAATATGGTCATATTTTGATTTTCTTCAAACCAAAAACACTAAAAAAAATGACAAAGCTTTTTTTGCAAATAACATTTTTCATGGGGTTGAATTTTTAGCCCACAAAAGTAAAGGAAAATTTCGAATAGTTAAATTCCTCTTTATTTTAGAAAATTATTTTAATTAAGTAACATTCTCATAAATTGACTTAAGTTCAAAATTTTCTGAACGTTTCAATATTTTCAAAAATAAGTAAATTTATTTTGATTTTATGAGTTTTTTTAATAGGACGTCAAATTTCTTAAAGTTTGACAAAACTTATTTTTATAAAAAATACATAACTTTTATTATATCAGGAATTTAAATTTATAATTTTAAATTTTAAACAAAAAAATTCATCATCAAACAAAAAATTCTAGATAGCAATTCATAAATTTTAAAATACCTTATTTTCATTCCATTTAGTTTCATTTTACGAGAATTCTGAAGTCTACTAAACTTGAAATTTTGTGTGATTTTTCGGAAAACGAAAACCCGATTATATTACAACAGAAATGTAGCATTTTCTATGAAAATTCAAATTTCAAACCATGTTACATGAAAATCACATTACCCAAACACGATACGTAGGATATCTGTATATACCGGAAGTGAAGAGGTAGAGGAACATGAAGAGTTTGTTACATGTCTGCGTTGTGCACTTTTAAAGTGCGCATTTAAATTCGAGCCGAGGGAATAATAATACATGCATAAAAAACAATAGCAAACAACTTTCATGCTGAACCAAACGAACTTTGACTTATTCATTCAAAATACACTTTGTTTCCGGTTCCTTTTTCCGGTTCCATGCATCGATTTTTCCCATGTTGTTTTTGAGTAAAATTACTTCATCAATGTCTCCATCGATAAATATACTCAATTTGACGTCATCCCTTATTATTTTCTCACACGCAGCACTTTGCTGCAATAGATGGCGTCCGTATCGCAGGATAAATATAAGAAAATGAAAAAAAAAGGAGGATGAGGGTGTAATGCGTTTGGGTTTTGCGTTCAGGCAGCAAACGATGGGTAAATGCGTGTGTCTAATGCGAATACCATCGGTGCACGCACACATGCTGCTTGCAGAATTTTCGCACTGCTACGTGGTTGGTATGGAGGTACGAAGGGGAAAAATTAATATCCGGAAAAGCCTCGTATGTCAATAGCCCTTAAACCAACATATATATTTCGGGCTGAGGGGGCAGCACCGAATTTCCACATATTTTCACATATTATTCGGTACGAATTTATTGGCGTTTAATGGGAAATTTATAAAATTTAGTGATGGCATTCGCACAATCGGAATTTATTTCATTTCGTCAATGTATTTTATTGGGTGTGTAATGTAATAATGTGTATTACATATTTTTGAATTGAATGGGTTGTTTAAAATGTTGTCTATGAATTTAATAATTTGCAATATTAATTTCACGATAAACGTCGAAATTTTCAATATTAAAATCACGTATATTCCATTCAATAGTTGACAAAAAGGTACAAAAGGTCCATTTTTAAACCTTTTACCTCGTAAAAACCTGTAAAATCAGTACTTTTTTTATACCAAAAAATTCTCGGCTATGATAACGTTGGGGCGTGAGTAACGTGCGAATAATACGCTTGTTGGGAAACCTAAACGCGAGGGGGCGCTTGTCGGAGAAAAAAAGCGTTAAACCAGTGCTCTTGCGCCCATGAAACCATCCATTCGTCCTGTCGGCCGAGATGGAGATGGGAGAAATGGTTTCACGCCTCGTCGGCTCCTAATGTTTTAAACATTCGGTCGGTCCAGCCAGGACCATCCGCACTCATGCATACACGCACGGTGTTATATCCTGATATCCCGCTCCTTCTTCGATAAGAGGTGCAGGATGAAAAATAAAGGCCCTCGAGCACCTATTTGTCTGCAAGTTGTCCTACTCGCAAAAAAATCGAGTGCTCGCGTGCGAAAAACTGACACATTCGTCGGTCCATACGCAATACGAAAAATTGCAAAAGGATACAGAAAACGTGCGAAAGAAAAAAAAAACAGGAGGGTATAAAAAGGAAGAAAAGAGGGCACTAACTCAGTGGAGTAATGGAGTAATAGAATAGGTAGATGTAAAGTATATGAAATGGAGGAATCGAATAAATTTAACAAATCTTTCCACTTTATACTCACATGAACTTTTGCAAGGATGTTAAGTGGGGGGGATCTTCTTCATGGTGCATGGAGACAATTTAAAAGGATTTCTTTTTGGAATGCAAATTTTGGGATTTCTATGTTTTGATATTTGAAAAAATTTAGAACTTCAAGTTTTGTATATGTATTTTGATCATATTTATATTCAGAATATCTCATATCTGTAATTTTTTTGCATTTTTATCACTAATTTTCCTGATAGTTTATTCTTAGTTTATTCTTATTCTTAACAGCATTTTCAGAATTGTTTCGTTCCTCGTGTTGTTTTTGAACACTTAGACAAGAAAATTTTGCACAAGGCTCCAAATTCAATGATGAAAAATAGGGTTTTTTCAAAAACTGATCAGACTTTGTATAAAACTCTAAGTTTAACGATGAAAAATATGATTAAAAAAAACTCATTATATTTTATATAAAGTTCCAAGTTTGATGATGAAAAATATGATTTTTTCTAATAATTCATTAAATTTTTATAAGGCTTCAAGTTCAGTGATGAAAATTATAATTATTTTCCAAAAACTTCAGATATAATTGAAATATTTCATGGAAATCTAAGAAACGAAAATTTTTGCCAAAAATTCATACGTATGTTGCAAAATTCGATTTACTTAACAAAGGATCATCTTGAATTTAACAAATGCTGCATTAATATCAAAACTTTCCAATCAGACAAGCACATTTCCACCAAAAGCATGTAATAATCAATGAAAGTAACGATGGAAAACTTTCTTCTGTCGTTTCCCTCGCGCATCGAACGATATTTTTCAGATATATCGTCCCGATAACCTAAGTACAATGCAATAAAGAATCCGAATAAGACGTACCAAATAATAGGCGCTAGACAAATACACATGAAGTCCCCGTTTCCGGTTCCTCCCCATGGTTGCAAAATGTCCCGAATGCACAAACGAACGAACGAACGAAAGCAAATAAAACCGAGTCCACGAAGACTGGCGCGGAAAGTAATAGAAAGTAATTTTCCAAGTTGACTCCGATACTTTCCCCCCGAAAACATCCTAAGCATTTAGATAATATATATTTTTCCGGCTGAATGACTGCGAAGAAATCATTTCCCACGAAACGTTATCATTGTGGTTTTAGACCCCCAGCACTTTTTCCATTTCCAATCTTCGTTTTTTATTGATTGCAAGTATTTTCTTGTCCTCGGAGGTTGACAAGCTTCCAGATAACTTTTTTTTTTGGTATAGTATATGTGTTGGTATTTCTGCGTTCCGGGTATTTAAACGGGCGAAAATTTCAATTAAAAGTCCGAAAGGATAACGAGATGAGTTGCGGTGGAAAAATGGAAAATCAAAAAATAAAATGTCCGGCAAGGGGCGCGTGGAGGGAACAAACGCATGGGGGCATTAACTCGTTTTTTAATTAAATTACGTTGTGCGTAATGTTGCCATCTCCTACAGGAGCAATGCGAGGAGTGGGGGGTGGTAAGGTATTAAAGGGCGCTTTTTCGCATTTGAATGTGAATGGAAAAGCGGATTATAGCGACTGGTAATTCCATGACTTTTGGCATTAGTCTTTTGCAATGTGCAGAAAGTGCTGACGTTTATTGCTTGTTTTAGTTATAGTTGAATTACGTTTGCGTGGGTGTTATTAAAAATTTAAATTTCACGCTTCGTAAATTGCGAATGTGATATTTTATTATTTATTTCGCCTTGGAATGAAATTTATGCATTTTAACAACGATGAAAAAGAATTGAATTTTATAGTCATAGTTTCAGTTGATATTTAAATATTTAAATTAGCATGAAATTGGTAATAAATTTAATAAATTATCTTCAAAATTTCAAAGTAGTTCGTTTGAATAGGAATAAAATAGAAAATTAATTTATATCTACTAGAAAATTAAATTTCTTCATACAAAATTAACAAAGAAATTAATTAATATTTTATTTCCTACGAGGAATCATTAATTTTTTGTGAAATAGTTACAAAATTTATAAAATTTTCATGTTGCAAAATTATCATTTTGTTCAGAAATTCTGGGAAAGAAAAAATAAATTTCAGTTAACTTAAAAGCCACAAATTTCCTATTCAGGATAATTTTTTTTTTCAATTTTATAATTTAGTTTTTTTTATATTTTTTTATAAATTTTATTCCTTATTAATTTCCCTCATAAACCGCGAGAACTAATGAATGAAAACGCTTCCAGAGGGACTTCATTCATTTGCACACAATTTGCCCGCTTCTCATCATATTACGAGCAAATATTAAATTTATCAACGTTTAAATGCTTTCAATTTGCATATAAATGGATTCAAACACGAAGCAGACGTTGTACATCTTCAAGTACTAAAATATAGGGTAAAAATAATATCATGCGAGATAAATTTTACTCTTTTTACTCATTTATTAATAAAAATTCCACGGAATGTAACCATACAAGTAGGAACGGGGATCATTTGCAACAAAAATTGCACGAATCCTTCATAAAACCACCCCCCTCAACCTTCTCTTCTTCCCCGAACATATCTTGGTCTCAAATATCTTGGTCGGCACATTCTCTTTTCGCCATCTTTTTTTTATACCTTCCTTTGGTTTTTATGCTCGTTTTTACTTCTTGGACGAGAGTTCGTGAGTTCTGCCCTGTCATATATGAATAAATCTGCGCTCGCCGAATCGAAAACGCGAATCAATTTGTATTCGGGAGCACGCGCATTTTAAATTCTAATACTCCTGGTCGGTTGTAAAATATCGCTGAAAATTTATCCCGCGGGCGGCGGTGGTTCGTGTGCCTCCTCCTTGCAGATCGAGGTTAGTGTGGTCTGCGGTGCTGATGTAGAAGATAGGTGAGCTTCGTGGGGGTGGCAATACGACGGTCGTCCTGCATATATGAGTGGCGCTAGAGGTAGTTATGCGATGATGGCATGCGGCTGATAGCATGGTCGCCTCAAACGACCCACGAACGATCCGATCCTTCTCGTTTCACGTGGACGGACAAGTCGAGCCGTAGGTCGTTCGCGAAAGAGGCAGAGGCATGAAAAGAATGCTCTATTTTTGTGATTTATTACCGGGGAGAGAGCGACTGCAAAGGTGTTGACCCATGTTCCATGGCGCGTGGTGCTTAAAGTTTAGTGACCTTTGTCACGTTAAAAGGTCGTTTTATTGAAAATTCCTCGAGGGTCTCATAAATATTTGCCTGCATAGTTGAAGATAATGGTATCTGATTTCATAATTTTAGTATAAATTTGTGGAATATTTCAGGTTTTCTTGAATATTCATTTCATGATGACTTAAGTCACTTTAATTTTTTTGGCAAAGGATCTAACAAGTCAAAATTTGATTATCTAATAAAAGAAGAAACTTCAGATTAATATTTGCCTTTTGCTTGAAGATAACGGAATCGGATTTCATAATTTTAGTATAAATTTGTAGAATATTTCATATTTTCTCCAAGATTGATTTCAATGATGACTTAAGTCACTTTTTTTGAAGGGATTGAATTTATTCAATATTTCAATTATACCATTTTATTGATTCATATTGATTTTTTTCAATCTGCAAATAATTAACGTTAAAGTTTTATAGAAAATTCCTCGAGGGTACAGATTTGCGTTTCATAATTTTAAGATAAATTTTTTTTGATGGCATTTCAATGATGACTTAAGTCACTTTTGTCAGGGATTTGTACTTATTCAAAATTTAAATATCCTTGCTTTTTATTAAACTAACAAATAAGAATCATAATTAATTTCAATATTTTCTCTGACATTTAATTTGCAATAAACAACGAAGTTATATTATTTTATAAACTCATCTCTTCTGAAACAACTTAAAATTTTTTGTACTTAAATCACACTTATCAATTAAACGACTTGAAATGCAACTTTATCTATTTGAGCTAGTACCACTCTTAGATCGCGAATTAAGTTAAGTTTGACGTTTATTTGCGTTCGGGTTTCGGGCTCAATTTAACGCGCAAATAAATCGTAAATTACTGCGACGCATCGAATCGGTTCTTCTAGCGTTGAGGAGGTGGGGGATGGGTCGGTTTACGGTCTAACTTGGCAATTACGTTAAACATTGCCCACTAAACTGTGTCCGATTGTCTCTCAAGAAGACATGGACTAATTGGCCGCCTTCCGCGGGCGCTTTCCGCGTGTACTCTTCGCATTGCTCCTTTAAGGGGGGTGGTTGGCTGCGGGGGTGGCGGATTTGTGCGGCGGTGGTGGCGTCGTTCGTTGAATTTAAACGTCGCCGAGTGAAATTAAACCCAAAAGTCCCTCCCGGCTCTAAGGTTGTCTATGCCGGAAAGAAAGCTCTATCCATTCCCGTACCGCAACTATTCATTTAAATTTATTCCCAGGTTCTGGCGCAGTTCGAATATCCTTCGAAATTGCGCACCGTTAACGATCGCAAAAATCGTTAAAATATGCAGCTGCCCGAATGCATCCAATTGTTTCGTTGATATAAAAGTTTTATTATTGAATTTAAGGATTTTCTCGTTGTGGATATGAGGGTTGGTCAAAAATTGATGGCCTGAATTTTTTTTTAAATTTCATAGGGACCACGCAAACTTAGGCAAAATCTTAAAATATGCTGGAATTTGAAATCTATTCGAATTCTTAAAGAAAATTTGGTAAATTTGCAATGTTTATAGATTTGAATTCAATACTAGTTGCAAAAAGTTCTCCTTGAAATCTGTCATTAAAGTAAAAAACATTTTGTTAATACCCTAAATATTTCTAGAAAAGTAGAGGTTCATAGGTAAGCTCAGTTGAAAAAGGATGAAAAAAGGACAAGAAATACCATATAATTTTAATCTAGAAACTTGTGGTTTGTTACTAGAATTTTCCTAATTATGGGCAATTCTCTGATTCAAAGTTTCATACAAAAAAAAGCTTTGGTAGTCAAAAATATTTTAATTTTCCTGGTTTTTATTTGACTTTAATTGAAGAGGTTGAGATTTCACTCCGACATTAACCATCAGTTGAAGGAATTTTTGGCATTGATTAAAATTAAATCAATTAAAAAATGACAGAAAAGTGACAAAAATTACCATATAATTTGAATCTAGAAACTTTTGATTTGTTACCAGAATTTTTTCAATTATAAACAATCATGTGAATCAAAATAGTGAAAATCGTTCTTTAGCAAATTTGGTTGTTGATGTTAAAAATAATTCATTAGGACACTTTCTAAGAAATTTCCTCTAAATTTTCATATTTTTCTGTATAAATAGTTGTTAAAAAGTTATAATCACTAAGAAGTGTTGAATAATGAATAATTTCGTTCTGAAATCTAAATTGACATTTTCCCGACTTAAACTGACGACATTTTTCAAACCATCTTAAGTAATAGTTCCGCTAATGACGCGAACTTTATTCCTTCGGGAAGACAACTTTTCCGACGACATTACGTGAATATGAATAATGTTATTAAACTGCGGATGGGCGGATGCCATCGAAGCGAATTTATTAGCGCAAAAAAAAAACTCACCATCGTTGAGAAGTTTCGAGACGTTCGACCTGGAGAGGAAGTGCTGAAAGACTCTGACGCCGCTCTTCAGCAGCGACAGCACCTGCATTACGTTCTCGATGAACGTGACGTTTCGGATCGCTTTCGTCTCCTCTTTGATCGCAACGACTTCGCTAACATTTCTGCCATCCCCATTGCCGCCATTTCCACCCACGACCACCTGCAGGTTACTTGGTCGAACATTATTCGTGGTCTTGTTGCTGATACTCCCTGGTTTCGGTCTCTTTTCCGACTCTTCATTCCTCTCCTGTGGCTTCACCACCTTCGGCTCGTTGTCACTCTTCTTCTGGAGCTCGTCCGCGAAGATGTAATCGTCGAGGACGACCAACAAGCCGTTTGGTTGAATGGGGCGGGTTTCGAGGATGTTGGCACCATTCGCTCGCCAACGACCTTCTTTGTACGTCAAGGTGAAGTTGCGACCTCCGAGGGTGACATAGGTGCGTTCTGTTGTTGCTGGTGGTGTTGTTGATGACGTGGTGGATGGTAGTGGAGGTGGTGGTGATGTTGAGCGCGACGTCGACGTCGTCGGTGATGGCGACGACGACGACGTAGACGTAGACGTATTGTTCAGGTCGATGCGGGCGCCGAGAACGACGTGATCGCTCAAGAGCCTCTTCACCGATTCGGGCTGCTGGAGGACGCCGTTGTCTTTAATTATCGCCGTGTTCTTCGGCGCGAGGATCGTGAACGGCTCGTCTGGAACAAGAAGTGCAAACGTTTTATTTCATTAAAGTTTCGCGCTAACTTCCGACGCGCGTTGCTCCACTACTCATTTAGCGGTCTAGTGTCACCATATACAATATGTTCATAGGAACTATAATCCCACTGAAATACCCCAAAGTAATATCGAATTAATTAATTTGCCAAATTTATTGATGTTCTTAATTTGGCAATTCTGCAAAGTTTCAAGTTCTAGATTTCCAATTTAATTTCAGAATAATTTCTGATATGCAGAAATTAATTTTCCTTCTTGTAAATTATGGAAATTTTGGAACATAATTGATATTAATCAATGATGATCTGATAGGAAATTGAAATTTCTCTACAATGTTTGAACATTATTTTTGCAAATCTTGAATGGATATTCAGAGTATTCTAGAATTTTTCGTCTGGTTAATTTCTGTATTCACAAATTATTTAAAATCCATACTTCTATAAGTTTCTGAAAGATAGTAATTAATTTTAAACCATTTGTAAGATCATCAAAAGTCATTGTGGATAAGAAAGTTAAGTTTTGTTGCTTGGTAAAATTTGCACATAAAATTTAATAATTTCTAGTATTTTTTAGAAATTTATCAAGAATTACAAAGTTATTCCAAGTTTATAAATTAATTGAAAGGACATTCAATATCTAATTTTTTATTTTTCAATCATGGAATTTGAAAATAATGGAAGAAAATTAATTATAAAATGTGATCGTATAAACAACTCGTAAATTTATGCAAGTTTAGAAAATTTTCTTTTGAAAATTTGAACAGATATTGGTTATTATTCTAGAACTTCTCGAATTTCTGTTTTTAGATATTATTTTTAATTTGTAAGATGTCCAAAAATCAATTTTTCAATTTGCAATTTTTTAAACATCTTTCTTATATGGATAAAAAAGCATGAAATCTTCAAAAACTTTTTTGCCACTTTCCTGAATTCCTTGAACATATTGTAGATAACGATAAACAACTATGGAAAGCTTGGTGATAGGAAAACTGAAACAGCTGCAACTCGTCGGAAAATTGCAAGGAATAAACGAAGAAAATCGATGATTTCGTGTTTTCGTATTTAGTTGACGACGTCCTAATTAAGACGGGAATGTTTGATTAGTTTCGAAATCTTTCCAAGTTCTTGGTGTTGATTAAACACTCACTATTTGCGCACGTGATTGTTGATCATTTCTGTTTACATTTCTCATCATTTCAACGCGATAATTTTCATTTCAAATTTCGTCCTTTTTCTTAATTAAAAGTAAAAACAAATATTAATTACAGGATAAAGTTACCAATCCAAAGAACGAATTTAACGAATCAATATAATATTTTTATAATATATAGGAAGAAAATTAATTCTCCTTGAAACTCTGACATTTTCAGTCAAGTAAAAATAATTAAACTAATATTATCAATGTATACAACTTTTTCGTTGATTTGAATCTCAACAATAACAACCAAAGAACTCCATGTAGCTTGATATACTGCACGAATTCATCTAATAAATGCGTACGAACATGATGAACTCGTACTCATTCATACACGTTCGTTTCTGGATGAAGTGAGGGGATACGGGAATGGATGGGGTTTGGAAAACACAACAACCCGCGTTTCATAACGTATTGTTGTTATTGCGATCCGAGTCGAGCTGCGCAAAATACGTGCAGTGTAATACAATCAGACATTCGCCAAAACACAAAACGACCACGACGACGATGTCGTTGTCGGCGGAAAAAGCGACCCGCAGGACGCAGCAGGAGCAACCTGCATGCATGCATGTGTTTCCTGCCATTCCCATTCGTCGTTTGACGAGAGGCAACTCGATCTGTTTGTTCGTCCTGGCTGCTCGAATGTCGATCGTGATAAATACACAACGAGACAACTATGCAACAATGTGCAATTTCATTATCGAAATGGTTTCAATTGCATTAATGACGCCCTCGTTGATAAATTCAAAGTGAAATTAATAAAAAATGCTAAGGTGGTACCGATACATCCATCAGTTTAATTAATCATAATTACGTTCTATTTTCGTGTCAGGAAAGAATTTCACCTTTGGGATTTGTACAGGTGAACCTCGTATAATGCAAAATTTTCTGTGCAAAAAAATGTAAATATTTCATTGGTAATGAAAGAATTTTTCTCATAAATATTGTCTTAATAACAAAATGTCCCAGAAATGAAAATCTCTAAGTTTTATTTTTTTGCTAATTTCTGAATTTTCTTTTAAACTTGGTTTTATATTGCTTGATAATGGAAACAAGTTCAAGAAATAAAAAAATATCTCAGAAATGAAAATCTGTTATAATTTGTTGCTAATTTCTGGATTTTCTTTTGAACTTGGTTTTATTCGATTTCATATTAGAAAGAAGTTCAAATTTGCTTCAGGGTTATTTTTGCAAAATTGGATAGATATTTGAGAATACTCTAGAATTTTTCTACAGACAAATTTCTGTGTTCATATGCTATCTAAAAGTCACATATCTTTACTTTTCGTCAAGGTAGAAGTATAAATTTTTAAAAAGATCCCAAAAAATGATTGCAAATGAAGGTCTTAATTTTTCATTTTGTTATTGCATTATCTAGTATTTTTGAGCAATGAAGGATTTCTTCAGGATTTGTACAGAAAAATTTATGAATTAGAATTTTTTGTCTACGAAATTTTTCGATGTAAATTGTCTGAACGATAGAAAATGTTCTAGAAAAATAACTTCAAGTTTTGATTTGTTGCTAATTTTTGAATTTCATTTTATATCATCATGTTATATATTATCGGGAATACGTTCCTTGGCAACATTTACCTACAAAACAAAAAGAAAATCAACAACCCTTGCATCGGAAATTCAAGAATATAATACATAACCCGCAGTCTTATGTTCACTTAAAACCCAACCAACAAAAAAAAATTGCAAACACGAACGACCGCCACATGCGAACACGAAACGCCATCGCAAAAAACGGAAACAAATAATAAAAGGGTAAACAAACAAGTGAACCAACAAGTCTAGCCACCCTGTGACATACAATATAGTTAACACCGCGCTCCAGAAATAAAACAGTACACTAACAACTATGTACTATGTAGTATGCAACAACGCTTGGGTCGCATTGAACGAGAACATGAAAAAGTCGCATTGCATTTGCTAAAAATACTCGGGCACTTCATTTTGCTTTTCGGCGGTGGGCTGCTCAATGAGGCCCCTTTGTTCCATCCGACTCTTCAAATACAGCCCTATTTGCGTACGCTTCAAGCGACGTCAATGAAAGGGGCCAGTCTGCGAGCGAGTTTTCCGTTTGGCCTTTTTATTGAAAAGACGCCGCCAGATAATAAGAATGCAACTGCATTATTCGCTCTTCGAGGCAAAAATTTCCAACAGCGCAATTGTATAAGAACCATTGGTTCAAAGGGCTTGTCAGTTGCAGTCGCAATATGACCGATTGTCTGCGCTCCGCGGGGTACGGTTCGTTGTTTTCGCACAAACATGCAATGAATGTTGCGCCGGAGTATTGTACAACGAATAAGTAATAAAGACAATGAGTTCGAGTTCAGACGGGTTCGAGAAAATGGGAATGGGATGATGGAAATCGAGGAGGAACGCCGTATCGCATTCTTCATCCGCGTTCGCGTCCATGTTTTATTCGTTTTTCATTAACCGGGACGAAGGATGCGCGCCCCGTTGCTCGATTCGTGTTCTTGCGTCTTGTGATATTGCTTCTGGTTCACGGGCGCGTTCCTCATTTGCTCCAGAAAGTTGAGTGGATGAGTGGGTCGGGATCGCATTGCTCTGCGGGGGTGTTGTTGTTGTTGTTGTTTCGGCTTTTTGCCAGTGGCGTAACGTGGTAAATTGTCCAAGTTATGGTTGTAAATTTGGTTGGATGAAAAAGTGATTTCATCGTGTCTTCTTTATCTTGATTTAGTGTCAATTAAATGTTCGAAATTGTACTCGAAGGAATTCGAATTTTATACAGATTGTCCCAATTTTAAACAAATCTCTAAAATCTTGAAAATCTGAAATGAAAAATTATGAAGACTGTTAAAAATTTTCTGCTCAAATTTTGCAATTATAAATCTATTATAGGAAATTTAGAGATGAATCCTTAGAGAATTTAAAAAGAATTTCTGGTTTTAATTTCAATAATAGATTGCTGTTTTTGTAATTAATAGTGTGGATGTATTTAAAACAAGAAAGTTTCCAGAAAAATGAAAACTGAAACAGAAACCCCAAAATGATTTTCAATATATAATTGCAGAATAAATTTGGGCAATAAATTCTGAATTAAAATTGTGCTTAAAATAATCAAGATTTATATTCTTAGAAAACAAAGAAACGAATTAAAAAGAAGAATTTCCAGAATCATTGTTATCAAATTTTTAAAAGTTTAGAAAGTTCACAAACTTTTTATTTAAAAATTAGCTTTTTATCCATACATTGTTTAGATAACGCCCTTTTTATTTAATTAAATGCAACTCTTACTAAAGATTGTGTAAGACAAATACTCTTATGAATTGCACTTTGTGAATTTGTTCCGCCCCTGACTTTAAGTATCTAACAAGCAAGTCCTAGACTTGATTTAACTTCATTCGTATATTTAGCATTCAAATCGCGTTCGCTCATCACAGAATCCATCTCCATTTGCAATTCCTCTCCCTCCTTCAATTTCCCCACTTGCTCCATCTTTTTCCAGTTAGTTTTCCTGATTAGCACTGCCTTATTTTTTTTCTTTCATTCATCAAGTGTGCAATTTCTTTTTACAATCACCTAATTGTATGACTTGATCCTTGATGTAATTACATATCTTTGAGATTATCCTCTGTCATAGTTGAAGTCATCTCGATGTCATGATAATGTCCTTCACTCAAAACTCAAAGTCGTGAAGGTATAATAAGGTGAGAAGAATTGCAAAGGAAGTTGGAAGTTGAAGTTCACAATTGCACGACGTGTCTCTTCGTGAAATCCTGACTTGAGTTGACGCTTCCTTCAGGAGACAAGTGTCTCGATTCCTTCCTGTTCACTCCTTCCTTCAAACCAGCTGATCCAAATTAAAACTTTCAAGTGTGTGCGCATTCTGCGTTTTCCCTGATTCTTCGTCCATTTCTTGGTGAATGTCGTTGAAAGTCAACTTTCAACTTTAAAGTGATTTATAATGCGTACCTTCAGCAGCTAATATCACAAAAGATTGCTTTCATCTATCCTTTAAAATTTTCCCTTAAGAGGGTTTACCCTTATAGTATTACATCAAGTAAACCTTCCCTTAAGGTATCTTCAAATTTAACATTTATTTTTTAAATTATTTGTTACATAAATTTGTAGCCTCATTTTTAATATTTTTATTAAATGAAAATTCAATGTCAATTCCTCACAAAAAAAACATTTGGTAATTTGGTTCGTGCTTTTTTGGTGGTAATTTTATGGATGTCTAAGGTGGAAATACGTTGATTGACGGTGGGAAATACATTAGATGTAACGGAAAAGCTCTTAAAAAACCTGACTGACAGGAAAATAATGAAGCGATAAATAAAGTAGCGCATAATGTGTTTATTCAGGTGTGGCCGACGTGTCAACGCTACTGGAGGCGGCTGTTTGCCTATCGTTATTAATTCTACAAAGTGTTGGTCTAAAAGGATAATTTTTCAAAAATTATTTGGAATTTTTTATATCCCAAATTACAGAAAAATTGGGGAATTTTATGACGTAACAAAAAAAAACATCCTGTATAGTAGACATGTTAGTGAATACAATTTAAAGTTTATTAGCCGGTGCTGAAAAATCCATTTTCCGATAATGGCACGACAAAACGGATACAACGTTCTCCGTATAGACCGGAAACTCATCCTAGTAGCAAATTTAATAGGTGATATCAAAATACAGGGAGTTTATATTTTTAAAATACAAGAAATGATATTTCATATTTTAAATTTTTTTGTAATTTAAATTTTTTAAATTTGAATTTCCCTGTATATTTAATAACAATTTGTCGATTAGTCAATATTGAAAATCCATGAGGAAAATGTACACGTACAGGGTAAAAGTAAAAATGCAATGAAAAGGCTTTAAACTGTAGAAAAAAGTATCCAATTTCCCATTTTCCATTCACCTTTCAGCACTTCCAACACGTGTGATGGTGATAAATGATTGGGATAATCTTAGGTAAATATCCTTGCAGGATATACACGTAGAGATAATGTGCACTCGTTCCATTTCCTCGGCTTTTCTGGAACGCGTCACCGGCGGCTTTGCGCTTCGTGGGGCGCACGTCTTATTTGGTTACATTCGCCATCATTTTCCATTCAGTTTATACTTTTCCGCGCCCGCATTTTATTTATATTTTATGTCTGCATAATGCGTCCTAGTTCGGGACTTTAAAAGACATCAAACACTAGACGTAAATGCGCGAAAATCTACGACTATGAAATGCAGAGTGGATGAGAAAACAGAATGCGAAGAACTGTTGCATGCGATGGCATAAGTTGAGGGTGGTAAATAAGGATGGATGTATGGTTGTTATAAGTTTTGGGAGTTTTCGATGGGAGTTTAAGAGTTTGGGGGATATCAGATTTGATGAGATAGGATAATGATATAAATACTTTGGGTACTTTTTATGGTTCTTGAGTTTAATATTGTTTTCTGTTGATTTCAGAATTTTCCTGGAAAATGATCGTCATCGGTTGAGCCCTAAACACTCCAGTTTTAAATTATTAAAAATAAGGTAGGATATTTTCCCAATTTGATTAAATTTTTTTGATAATTTTTTTAAATCACACGAATTAGAATTTGACAGTATTTCTATTGATTGATTTCAGTGTCTTCAAGAACAGTGCATCCCGGACAACTTCCAGTCTTCCAGAATCCCCATCATGAGCCGCCCCTGGATGCTCCAGAAGGTCCGGTATGCAGATCTACGTCGATGATAAGGTAGGAACCCATTTTACCAATTGGTTTACATCCCGGATATCATATGTTCTCGAAAACGTCGAGATACACTATAGATTGCCCAACACAATGATGGACCGTATTAAAAAGATTAACTCGGAAAATAAGATGCCATCAAGCGACACCCTCGTCGTACGCAATTTCGCCGCGTTTTGTCCTTGTAACTAACTTTTACGATAGCTCTTCGCGTTAAATGCCGCACTCAGGCTATTTCTCGAGCATCCATCCCCTCGATATGCTCACTACTCGACGTATTCTCTACTTTATACGGCTTTTGGTTTCTTGCATGCTGCGCGAGAAGTTGAGCCATCGTCATATTACGCGTGCAGACTTGTTAAGTGCAATTGCGATCGGATTTCATCCCCCTCTTGAACGTTGCACATTAGAGTCCTAATACTAATCACTAGGTGCTTGAGATCGTGATGGAAGGTAGAGGGTGCATTCATCACATGAATGTATTGATGGTTGCATGCGCATTGCTACCACATATGTAATGGACAGCTTTGAATGAAATGGGGGAATCCCACATTTGAAAGGACTCGTCTAAAGGTACCGTTATATTGTAATTGAATTAATTTTATCATCGTTCATTTTTATCATTGTTGATAACAAATTTTATTAGATAATTTTCACAAAAAGTAGAATGTAATTTAAATCCAATTTTTGAATGAATTCTTCATTAGTTATTCGCTTAAATGAAAATTCTGATAGCAAATGTAATGCTATCAAATCAAATCACATCTGAAACATGTCATATCAAAGAGGGCGACACTTGTAAATGCATAGGAAGCCGATTCGATTCAATCGCGTCATCAACGAATAGGAAATTTACATTTAATAACCAATTTTCGAGTCGATCGGAAATTTATTCCATCCTCTCTGCTTCCACATTGAACACATGTAGTTGAATTCCTAATCAATTTTCAGTAATCACATTGCACGATCGTCGAATTTCTTCCTTTTCAATCGAATTTATCTCCAATCAAATTATCATTTCATTCGAAAAAGTAAAAATTTATATAAACGCGTACTTAATTAAACATCAAATTAATGACCATCATAATGAGGATTTCCATTCGGGTAGTAAACAATGGAAGCACTTAGAGATGCCATTACGAAGCTCTCGTTGTTAATTAATAAACACGCGGTGAACAACATATTACATGCAATGGCGCATTTTGTCGGCCCATTCAACTTCGACGACTTTGACGACAATTTCTGATTGTGTCGATGAACTTAGATAATTAGTGACTCGAAGAGTCATTATGGATTTCTAATTAGACGTAAATCCCCTGAAACGTTAGCTAATTACAGAAATTATATATCTATGTTTTTGTCGAGCCAGGCGCAAAACAATGAATTTTAGATAGTTTGAACCACAGTGGAAAATTAATTAAATGAAATTAATTAACCGTAATTTAGTCAACTCATTTCCCGCTGAGTGTGTATTATATTAAAATTAGTAGATAATGCATTATTTTGTCCCGGGAGTTATTAACACATATCATGTTCATTATTTTCACTCCATTATTAATTTGATGACTTTCATTAAATTTAACGCATTATAACATGTCAGCAATATTATGTTGACTTGTCGTGATTAATATTCGGTTTTCCCATTAATTTAATTGCGATAAAATCAAAAACATTAAATACAAAAATCTTTATTTTAATTTTTTTAATTTTATTTAATTATTTGCAACTAAACAAGAAAATTGCATAATTTAAAATTTCGTAGTAGATCTTTTAGTATGGAAAATAGGAAATGGGTCTGTTTCACAATAGAGTTGGAAAAGTGGGTTAGATCCCAAAGAACTCATCATGAAAGCCGAATCCGTCCCTTTGGAACTTTTGATCTTTTTAATGGCGCATTTCTTCGTCGGCACTTTCCCGGTTTGGGTGTCATCAATGACAATCGATTCCCATTGTCGTTTGTAGTTCGGACAACAATGGCCTACGGATCGCTGTCGTTTTGTAGTGGGCGATTTGGGGCGTATTGCATTCCATTCGACGAGATATTGAGAACAAAACAACGGGGCACTTCATTCACAAGCAACAATCGACATTTCAAACGACCAAAAGTTCATTAGTGCCCCTTGTTGATAATTTTATTCGTGTTTTATCTTCGTGTATAACAATGAACATAAAATCCTATCTTGAAAAAATAAAGGAAGCAACTTTGAGGATATCTGTTGTTGATAATGATAATATGATAATTACATTGAGGTAGACACGAATTTTGGAGAATTTTGTTGACTGATAATAAAGTCATTAAGAATGATTCCTTATTTATAGTTTATGAATCACTTTAAAAGAATTTATTGCACTACTTTTGAGTTTACTCTTAGTTACAAAAATCAAAACCGTATCAGCAAAAAATGCTAATTTTCGTTTTTTTTTTCACTCATTCAACTACGTATAACTTTTAAATGATTGCGCCAATTTAACTAAAATTAGAACAAAATTGTAGGTCTTGATGAGTACTTTCCAAAAATGTATGGGTTCATGCCCTTTTGGCCATGAGAAGAGGAGAAATTGCGTTCGAAGAAAAAATTCGAAAGAAAAGTTTGTAGCGTTAAAAACGATTTGAAATTCTTAAAATCGCTTAAGTTTTCAAAAATCTTCATATCTCCGAAACTACTGGACCGATTTAGATGATTCAAACGGCATTTATAGTATTTTGACGAAAAAATAGCATTGGTCATGGTCCCGAAACTACCCGGGACCCGGAAATACCCGAACCTGAAAAATGGGGTCCTAAAAATATAAAATTTTCGCTTTTTTTCGCGTCTTTAACTGCGTATAACTTTTAAACGATTTCATCAATTAAACTAAAGATAGAACCAAATTGTAGGTCTTGATGAGCACTTTCCAAAAATCTATGGGTTTATGCCCTTTTGTCCATGAGAAGAGCAGAAATCGCGTTCGAAGAAAAAATTCGAAAAAAAGTTTGTAGCGATAAAAACGATATGAAATTCTTAAAATCGCTCGAGTTTTTAAAAATTTTCATATCTCCGAAACTATTGGACCGATTTGGATGATTCAAAGGGCATTTAGTATATTTTGACGAAAAAATAACATTAGTCATAGTCCCGAAACTGTGCGGGAATCGGAAATACCCGAACTTGAAAAAAGGAGTCCTAAAACTGCAAAATTTTCACTTTTTTTTCGCTTACGATTACAACCGCCATTTTTTTGCCCTTAGTAACGACCCGACAATGACGCTGCAGTACGTCATTCCGCTGATCGTCCTGTTCACCGTGGCGCTGCACAGCAAGGGATCTCTAGGTGAGATTCAATACCGTCAATACCGAATCCTGTCCGGAGGATACGACCCACAATACTACTCGTACTACACCCCCCAACCCCAAACCTACTACGTAAACCCTTACACCAACTACCCCTACAGATACACCTCAACCCCGGTCCGTTACCCTTCGGCGGTCTCCTCGTACACGAGACCCGCCGTCAGATACACCCAACCCGCACCATACCCTTACCACGACGACAAGGTCTACATCACGGACAAGTATGGCAGGACCACCGTGACATCGAACTCGAACTACCAACGCTATTACGTGGACCGCCGCTCATACGCTCGCTATTCAGGTTCAAAAAACAGAACACCAAACGCCTCGTGACTAAACACTTTAAAAGGACTAAAACCGAGCTAAACTAATTTGTTGTGTGAGCCAACACCTGGTAACCCTTGGCAACCCCTGGTAACTGATTTGTTTGTAACGTTTAGCGGATGCCCCCTCGACGGTGTGCACCAGCTCCACCTGCGGGTCCAACGCGCAGTGCTCCATGGTGGGTGGACGACCCGTGTGCTCCTGCTTCCGAGGATACATGGGTGACCCATTGCACCATTGCACTCGAGCCGAATGTCTCGACAATTCCGAGTGTAGAGGTCATCAACACTGCAGAAATGAACGATGTGTGGACCCATGTGTCGAAATCTGTGGGACCAATGCCCATTGTGAGACCCGCAACCATGTGCCAGTGTGTTCCTGCCCAGCTGGATACACCGGGGACCCATTTACGCATTGTCGTCGCTTCGACCCATGTAACTATGATGTGTATACCCCAAAATAACCTCAAAAACTTCAAAATCCTTAAAATTTTAGCTGAATTGTGCCATCCCAGCCCATGTGGGTCCAATACCCAATGTGAGGTCGTGAACAGTGTGCCCACATGCAAATGCCTTCCAGGATATCATGGCTCACCGATTGCGGGTTGCAGACATGAGTGTGAAACCTCAAGTGAATGTGGTCCCAATTTGGCGTGCATTGAGTTCAAGTGTCAGAACCCTTGCCATTCCCAATGTGGGGTTAACGCCGACTGCGAAGGTGTCCGAAATAATGCGGCGGTTTGTAAATGCCCTCGAGTAAGACCCCCACCACTTTTTATTTTTTGTGTTAGAACCAACTAATTTGGATGGTTTCAGGGATATTTTGGTAATCCGTACGCGTCATGTCAAGCGGAATGCACCCAACATTCGGATTGTCCCAGAAGTAAACCCGCGTGTTTCTACAACCAATGCAAGAACCCTTGTGATGGTGTTTGTGGAATTGGGGCTAACTGCGAGTTGAGGGACATCACCCCGATTTGCTCATGTCCCAAGGATATGACTGGCGATCCATTTGTTCGGTGTCGCCCATTCGAGAAACGTAACCCTCTGAAACCCTAATTTTTAGTCGTCATTCCTAGACCCTTGATATTTGCAGGTGATCTCTGTGAGCCGAACCCATGTGGGGCCAACGCCCATTGTGAACCAGGCTACGATAAATACAACGAGGAGCGTCCGGTTTGCACCTGTCTTCCGGGATATCAAGGTGACCCATTGAGGGGTTGCGTTCGAGGTGAATGCACCGAAGATTCCCACTGTCCAGATCATCAAGCCTGCTTCAATTACAAGTAACTCTATCAAATGACCTTCCCAAGAGATGTATTATTGTTTTGTTGATTGTCCAAAGGTGTCAAAATCCTTGCACGGGTCAATGTGGGGCCAATGCTGACTGTATGCCACGTCGACACATTGCTGTCTGTACTTGTTTGTCCGGGTACAATGGGGATGCCCTCAGTAACTGTTACAAGGTGACTGGGACCTCAATTGGGCGGAGGTTCTATCGTCAGGTCTTGGAGATGGAGAAAGAGGAGCAGAAGGCGATTGCTAAGCAGATTGAAGAAATGGAGAAGTTAATCAAGGAGCAGAAGGATTCCAAGGAGGTTAAAGATGAAAAGGTTGAAGAGATCAAGGAGCAAAAAGATTCCAAGGTTGAAGAGACCAAGGACCAGAAACCTGGAGAGGCCAAAATCGCTAGTGAGGATACTCCCATCAAGATCCAGGATGAGGTCAAGGAGGAGAAAGTTGAAGATGCTGTTGTGGTACCACCAGAAACGATTCAAGTCGCTGATCTTGCCCTTTAAATTGATTCAGTACCCAGACCCAAATTCAAGTTCCCTTGAACATTGGATAATGTCCTCGTAATTGTAGAATTAAGTTGTAATAAATGTAAATTTGTAATAAACTAATTTATAAACGATATTATTACCTTTTAAGTGGATGAGTTTCCTTGGAGCACGAAAACAATTTGTAGGTTATGTCGTGTAGGGGTCGCTCAAATCGATGAAATTAATGACCAACGCGTCGAAACAACTTTCACTCCTTCATCTTTATGGCATTTCCAATACTCCAGAAGCGAATTTTATCGCTTTTTCCATACGGCGTTTCACATTTCACTCGACTTCCACCTTGGCAATTCAAACATCACGCAAAACAGCAATTTCTCTCCGACAATTCCACTTACCTTTCCACCAAGTCTATTGATCTCGACCGTAGAACGACAGACATCTCGGTTGGAAAGTCATTTCAACTCCAGACGTCAAACAAATTGCAACACTAAGTGCAAACAACTAATCGAGATTTCCAAGAGACATGTTTGGGATGGACCGTTTCCATGGCAAGCTGGCCATCGTCACTGGGGCGAGTTCCGGTATTGGAGCCGCCATTGCTGAAGAGCTCGTCAAGGAAGGCATGGAGGTAACCTAAATTTTGTTCCTGTATTCGTAACTTCATTCAATTGTTTTTGGTGGTTGGAGAAAGGTGGTTGGTTTGGCAAGACGTGTCGACAAAATGGAGACTCTCTCCAGGCAACTTGCCCATTTCCCGGGGAAGTTATATCCACGCAAGGCTGACGTCACGAATGAAAGCGACATCATCGAGAACTTCAACTGGGCGATCTCGAAACATGGTCCCATCCATGTTTTAATCAACAACGCGGGGGTTGCCAAGCCAACGGACATTATAGGGGGCGACACCAAGGATTTCAAAACGGTGATCGAAACCAATTTGCTCGCCTTTGTAATCGCCGCCCGTGAAGCCTGCCAGAATATGATCGATAACAACATAAAAGGGCATATCGTCAATGTAAACAGCATTGTCGGACATTACGTACCCATCATCCCCTTGATCAACGTCTATCCGGCTGCCAAACATGGTGTCACCGCTCTGACTGAAACTCTCCGCCAGGAGCTTTTCCGGTCTGGAAGAAAAATCAAAGTCAGCGTGAGTCCTTTACCTTATCCCCTCTACAATTCATAAATTAATTACATTTTGATTTTAGAGTGTAAGTCCTGGATATGTCAAAACGGAGATCCTTTCAGCGAATGGATTCCTCAAGGAACCGGATGTCATCGACATTGAGACACATGCGCCATTTCTTAACAGCAAAGACGTCGCAGATGCGGTCAAATATATCATTTCAACACCGGAGAATGTTCAAGTAACCGAATTGACCATTCGTCCCGTTGGGGAACCTGTTTGAAGTACAAAAATGGAATTTCCTGATAATATTATTATTGATTTGGTGTTTTGTTATAGGCAACTAGTTGTACACGCTGTTTAGCTTGCGTACATTTGTATTAAACTTATATGTTTGAGTATATGACTCATCAATTATTAGTATGTGGGGGGCGTAGCTCAGATGGTAGAGCGCTCGCTTAGCATGCGAGAGGTACCGGGATCGATACCCGGCGCCTCCAATATTATTTTTTCATTTTTTTCTTTTTTATTATGTGTTATTTATCTAATGACGCTCTAATAGATTATGTATGCATGTAACGGCAACAACAATGGTCGTATTTCATGTTTGGTAGCATGATAACCGAGCTCTCAGGGTTGTCCTTATCAAAAGGAGTGATTAAAAATGTAATGAAGCGTGTAAAATGAATGTTGGTCGTCGTTGGATCGATTCTGACGCCTGTTTGTACCAAAATACACGATGAGGGACAAGTTTCGTGGGGGTGGGACTTCATTAATTAATCGGAAAGCAGCGACGATGATGAGAGACAATGTAGTTGAGTAATTCATTAATTTTATAGGTTATAATTGGTATTTGGAGTTTGAAACAATAAGCTATAAAAGTCGTTAAAGTTAACTAAAAGAGTGGTCAGTGTAATTAAGCAATTGTCTTAATTAAATTATAATTGCAGGTCATTTGATATTAAAGTTATAGTCACATGGATGTAAAATTTCACATTTTTTGATGAAATTTTAAAACTATCAAAGATATTTGAAATTTTTCAAAAAGCATCTTGTAGCTGATTAAATTCTCTTTAAAATGACATACCACACGATAATGTGGAATGGAATACGAAGTGGAAGGGGAATGAAGATTTAAAAATTTGTTCTAGAAGTTTCGTCTGGCTTGTATGATAGATCCAGCCAGGTAAACAAGACACAATGGACACATGGCGTGCAAAGGTACACATGCGTCCCCCTCAATCGCTTCTGTCCCATCATTCATGTGATACCAACTCGAAATTTCGATGGGAAGTTATTGGTGTCTGCACAAACGCTTGCGCGCTCCAACCGTCAACATGTCGAGGCCATTCATGCGGAAAAGTTTTCAGCCGAAAATCGACCGTCCACGAAATAGCCGTGTGTCTCGTCGTGCCCGAAATGGTGGGGAAGAACGCGTCTGTAATTTGTAAATGAACGTGCGCAAGCTCGCGGAGACGGCTGGAGACCGGTTTCAAGCAGCGAACGTCTTGAGCACACTCGCTCGCATGCGGTCGCGACTTAAGTCCATCGTTGGCGGCTTTAGTTGCGCTTGAGTCGGCGGCGCAGGCGCGCCTCTACGCAAGAAGAACCTCGTTGAACTTGAGCGAGCGAAGACGACTCATTTTGGGGGACGCCTCGTTGCGGTGATAACGGTCGGCGGTCAGCGAGGAAAATGACTTAGATCGATGATCAAATGCCAAGTCCGCTTCCGCTCGTTTGGTGATTTTAATGGTGATGGTGCAGCTTCCACGCGGCGATCTTAACGAGTGACATCCACGTGCAAACCCAACGCTGGATCTTGATTTTGGAATTTGTGGATTACTAGAGTGCAGCATCAATTCAAGTGAGGGTAAGTCATAATACGCATAAATCAAAATTAATGATTGTTTTTCGCAAATTGTTTTCTTTTTTCGACTGTTATTATACTGTTCGTGAGTACCAGCACAATTTTATCGCCGAATTTTGTTTTCTCGTCAATTATGCCGGTCCATTGTCCCATATCATGACGAATAAAGCGAAGATTGAATGAAATTCCGAAATTGCAATGATACGATTTGAGTGAAATGGGAGCGAGCAAATCGATTTTTCTGTCTATAATTTTAGTGCTCGTGTAATGACGACAAAAAGTTGGAAATTAGTTACAAGTGTGGCACTAATTTTCTCTAATAATACCTGCTCACCAGTTGTGTAATAAAAGTTGTAACTTAAAAGACATTTTTGCTAATACAAACTTTAATTGTTAATTAAGTAAAGTGCAATCAAAGTTAATATTGTTTTTAATGACTAAAAATTAATAATTGTGCTTTCTACATACATCAAGTTAATTTTTAACAGTCAACAATATTGTAGTCGAAGTTTTTTTGAATCAGAATTATCTGTAATTAATTTTATAAATGCCAGCAATATTTTGGGGGTCAACTTCTCAGTTATTTAAAGATTCTGATCAAAGTTGATAAGGCACATTATTGGAGAATATAAATTCTGAAAGCCTGATAAATTATCTATAATTTGGTAAGTTATGTCTTTGAAAATATTAAATTTCCCTAAGAAATTAATTGGTAAACTTGAGAAAACTACTTTTAAAATTTCATTAATTTTGAAGTGACAACTTTTACGATTTTAAAGATTTCTGCAATACTATTAAAGATAATCCTACAAATCAAAAAACATCTTCTAGAAGATAAACTTGCCAAAAAACTAGCAACAATTAATTGTTAATTTTCTTGGCGATTCATCAAGATATGACAGCTTAAACTTGGGAATCGAAATCGCGACTAATGTTCGCAAACTAAAAACCTTATTTCATTCACGGTTTTCTTCACTGATCATTGTGATCATTGTTAATGAATCGAGTTCTCAGAGAAATCATAAACATATTGAATCACTTCTTTGGCACATCACAACTATTGCAAATTTCACGCGCGCGTTTATTACAACAATACTCAATTGATGTGAGCACACTTCTTCAATTAGTTAGGAATTAATTAAGAGCAACGATATCAACTTATTGTCACAAAAAACTACAGTTTTCTGATATCAGAAATGTAAATTGATATCAGAAAAAGTTGGAATTCTGCAAGCACACGTTTAATTAATTACTCGATGGCTTCTCTTATCAGAAGAACAAAGTTGCTGACTCTGCTCAATGTGTAAATTATTTATGTTACTTAAATTACTTGTTAGTTTGGCTTTTGCCATGAAAGTCACGAACTGTGATTGGATTGCAATTCCTTTATGTGCAAATGATTTTTATTTTTTGGACCTGGCGGACATAAAATTTAATGTCGTTGGCGGTAATTTTAAATTAATTTTACTGCGTTGGAGCCTACGAAGGCGTCTTTGCTGCGCTTCTCGTCATTAATTCCTTCTCATTCATTCACCACATGCACTTCACTTGGCTGTATAAATAAATCTCTTCTGAAGTGTATTCCATTAGGGAACTATATATTTACGGCCTAAAAATACGTCCCGAGCGTTTGAAACTGAACGGGAATAAAATTGGAAGTGAAAAACTGCAAACATGATTTTTGAATGAGAAGAATTCGGAATTTCAGAGATTGCACTTTTAAATTAAAGGATATTTTGAAAATTCTATGAGGAATATGAGATGAATAATTATTTTTTGAAATGGTAGAAGGAGAATTTAAAAAATCCTTTCAGTTTTGAAAATATTCCTTTTTAAACTTCGATAACCAGAAGTGAAAATCTCCATCATTTTCTAGAGATATTTTACAATAAACAAAGTACGGATGTCGTGCTTAATTTAACAAAAACACTCCAAAGTTTATTTTCACTTTATGAACATCTTGAACTTAATGAAACATCCGACTCTAGCATATAAGATTCTAAACCATCCCAGAAAATGTAAATTAATCAATAATAATAACAAGAAGTGTTACATGTGCTGACCACATGTAGAAATCTCTTGGGACGCATAAAGATCAATGGATTTCTTCAATTCGTCGCATTTCACGCCAACAAAAGCCTCCATTCTTGCATTCCAGCCGAGCAAATGTGCTCAATGGGCATAAAGAAGCTGCAGACGGGACAGATGTTGATAAAACAAAACCATGAACATAGCTACTCGAGATTGATAAGTGAAAAAGTCCAACTAATAGCAAATAATCCTTGCGATAAATCCCAATCGATGATTATGAATTTAGGTTACCTTTGTATCGCTGTAATTGTGCTAATTGCACGCATATAAGTAAACAATAAATCTGGTAAATCGTAAAAGTGAAATGAGCGATCCATATGAACATTAGGAATTGTGACGTAAATGTTATTTGCATAAGAACACCGGACAAATATTTGGATGAGGCATGAAAGCGATGATTGGTGAGCAGATGACCTTCTGAAGAATTTCACGTTTCACAATCTCAAACGTATTCACTTGCTTCTCTCATTAATGCTAAGATGAACAAGTTTTCGGATATTTTAGGTTACAACGTTCTCAAATTCATTTACAAATTAGTCCGTTGGTAACGAAATCGTGACTGACAAATTCAAATTGACGAATTTAGTTAATTAATCTTGTTCATTTTTAATTTGCATTAATGGAAAGATGGAGGAATCTTCATTTCATGTCCAATGGTTTGAAGCCACCGAAAAATAAATGCAAGTGTCGAAATCCATTCAAATACCAAAAAAGTAAGGAAAACAAATAGTCTGAAATTCTCTTCTTATTTGCGTTTGATTTTTGCGAAACTTTTTCTTTTATGCGTTGCTATGGGACCATTAAATGATGATTTTTGTTCTTGTTTCGTCTCGAAACGTCTGGCTTGAACGAATCCTACAAGTCATGGTTCGCTTCAATCGCTTTATGAAAATGTTAATGTTAAATGGGTGGATCTCTCCCGATGTGTACAACATGGCACGTAATTGTTATTGTTATGTTGTTGAAGTTGCAAAGGACAAATTTAATAATGCGCAGCGAAGTCGAGAAAATCCAAAGAACCAACCTATGAGAGAGATTTGTTTTAATGAACATCTCTTCTGCATCGTGCAAGGATGGTCTCTGCGTTATGCAATACGTAATTCAGCAACAATGGATACTAATGGCGATTTTTTGCGAGAATTTTATTGTGTATTACGAAATTTAATTTTTAAATTAAATATTGCAAGAATTTCATTGAAATTATTGTAGCAATCGTACTTTGTCATGGTTTAAAACTTGAATGTAATTTTCTCGCAAAACTTGTTTTGTAATTTGTGGTGCCCCCTATTACCAGAAAAATGAAATGATATGTTTTACAGGAAACTACTTAAAATAAATTGTAATTAAGGGTGGGTTTATTAAGGGAGCATTCTATCATTGAACTTCCCGGTTTAATTAAGCGTAATTCGGGATTAAACGGAAGTTAATTACACTACAATTATGATTGCGTATCATCTACCGGCAATACACCAAGCAATTGTTCCAAATTGATTATCATTACCGGGCTCTCAGCAAATTGTTTCCCACAAGGCGTTTGCTCTGCGGACAATGAACAAAACCCGAAATTAGCCTTGAATCCAGGCGCATAATTATAATTACTGTCGAGACTAGCAAATAATTACACCGACATTCCACATTAATTCAAGCAAGGTATGAAAGCGCGTTAACATTGCTGAAAGATGATATATCAAAGATGATATTTAAAAAACGTAGCAGTTTAATGGCGAACACGAGAAGCTGCAAGTAATGAGATAACTGTAAAGCGCGCAAAAAACGCGTTTACATGGCTGTTAAGCGGGAGCGCGATAGAGTAAAAAATATGTTTGTAAAATGTGGATTACGAAACGAAGCGTCGTTATGCACGACCGGTGTCACCAATCTGCATGGCAAAAAGCATCAGAGTTACGTTTGCGCCGCGAAGAGATTCTTCGCGGCTGGTATTTGCATCCCATCCAATCTGGGCTTAACGTTTCCCAAGATTATAGCATGTAAAATATAAAATATTTATGGCTTGCAAATCGTAATTCGCAATTTCATTTAATTACTCACTCTGCTTTGATTTCAGCCATAAAGTCATCGACTTCTTCATTTTAATTGCCCCTCGATGTGTATGATAAATTATTATTGCTATATTTATCTTAGAAGTTCCATTTTTGTGTCCAAACTATTTGCTCCGGAGAAATCCTCCAGTTTTACAACGATTTCTTACATAAGTGCTAAAACAGATTAATTGGATGAATCCACTATTGAGAATTTTGCAAATCAAAAGTCCTTACAAGAATATTTCGTGTGTGGTAGAAATTTTTGGGCAATTACATCGTCTCCAAATTGAAATTACAAAATTAATGATCCATCCATCCACGTAATACGCTCCGCTTATTGTTTATTTATGCTAATTAGCTCATTGTCAATTGTTATTGCTACCAGCGAACGGCGAGCGCCAAATGCGAAACAAAACGAAATCCCAAATAGTTTTCGAGCGAAATACTAAAGGCTGCAGTTTATTTAGTAAGTAGAGCCTGGTTGAAAGTAAAAGTTGACATTTGATCGAGCCTCTTTCTCAGTGGGCATCAACAATCCATTCTGCAAGCTCGGAGTGAATGACGACTCCAGCAACAATAGCCCCAACCAACACAACATGCATTGATTCCATATGAATTGTGAATTAAGGCTTTGCATTCGCAAATAATAATAATGATCAATAATGAGTCATAATGTTACTCATTACTTCTTCATTCAACCCGTACAAACCATCGAGTTTGTACGAAATTTCCCATTCGTTTTTCGAGAGAATAACTTCCAGTCTTGCTGTTTGTCGCCGTTTATGCGGCATCATGCCGCGCAAATGTTATTACAGATTTGTTCGGCGTGCAATGTCCTCATTTAAATCCTTTCTAAGATGCTGCAAAGATGCCATGCTATAATAATTCAAAGAGAATGCCTGTGCGCACGATTCCGAGATGGGCACGATTCACTTCTCGATTCGATCAGCTGACGGTATTCCAGCAACAGGCTCTTTTGTTTCAAAAATGGCTTTATAGAAGGGCGGCTTCGAAATTTCTGTGCAGCGCCCAGTCTTGTAGCCATCAATATTTCCGATGTGATTTCCTTTTGTGCTTTCTTGCAATCTCGAGTTGTATCTATTGTTGGTCTTTATTGATTCTGACGCTGGCATTGCGTACAATGGCGGCACACAATGGCTACGTTAATGATACAAGCAGCGTAACGACACGCCACGCCACGAATTTAATGCACTCATGCATCTTCTTTCGCTCGAACAAAGCCTGAACATGCATGTGCACGAATTGGATTTTTTTCCCGAGCAGCTCAATCCATGTCGAAGTCGAACTGAACGAAAGGTCAGCTTTGTTCATAATTGTTAGTACAAGAACAACAAACTGGGTAGATCTCGCTTTACAATGCATCCTAAATTTCGTACGGAAATCCGTAGGTGAAAGAATCCTAAAAGTAACAACAAATTAATAAAGAAATAAGAGAAATTAACAATTATGCAACCATTATGAGTGCAATTAATAAACGAATTAATTACATTTAAGGCCTGGGAAGTGAACGTCGCCATTTTACACACAAAATAGCTTCCTGTAGTCGTCTCTTCCTTTTGTTCATCGCTTCGTTTCATTCACGGTGTCATCGATTACATCCACGGTTTTAAAAACTAATTAAAAACCATCAGTTTGATCTAAAAATACAACGATTTCGATTTTAAATGGAATTATGAAAGGCTTGAATGTATTGATCACTTCTTGAGCAATCAAATGCATCATGGAGTCGCCTTGAATCTCTCTCGAAGTGTCTCAATCGTCGACGAAGAAAATGCATGGGTGTCGTTTGTTGAAGAATACAACAAATATAAACGACACGAGCGGCATTGCTGCAATCGCTATCGCCAAGCAATTGCATGAAATAACTAACTTCATACGAGTCACTTTCCTTTCGTTGCATATTAGAAGGTGTATCGCATTCGATTAAACGTCGAATGTCTCGTGGAATGTATGTATAAGTAATTAGGCTGGGCCCCAACCGTACGAACAAATGTCACTGTTTTCCATTCCTGTGATTTCCATCGGTTGTCTCTGAAACAGCATTCCCCGCATATAAAAACTAACGTTGGGAATATTATCTCTTCAATTTTTAATTCTCACCCCACCTTGTTAGCACGATAATGTAGATATGACGCATTTGTTCGCAGAAATAGTTTTGCAGTCCTAGAACGAGTGCAATCAGTTTTGGCAGTTTCCTCGTATAGTTTTCTGGGTAAGTGTCCTGAAAAATCAGAAATCCATTAGAATTTACAACGAATATTAGATATTTTGAATTTGTACATTTTCAACTTTCATAACTATCCCTAATTAATTAATGTACAAATATCTGATCACAAATTTCTTTTTAAAAACATCTCATTAGCGCGTTTTTGGTAATTTCACATTTCTCATATGCTTGTAATTAAACCAGGAAATTGAAATTGCATGTTTGGGTGACTGTAAACAATGGAAATACAAATTTCCAAATTTAAAACGTAGCAATTTGCGCTCAAAGTGTTTGCAAGTATCACATTCAGTTACATAATTACACATTTGAAATTGCTACATAATTTCTTGCTTCTCTGACAGGGCACATTCAACAAATTAAGTAACTTTTGTTGCTATCTGTCGATAATTACTACCTATTTATATTGCTATGCAAATATAATATGACATTCTATGACAACATTCTCTCATCGATAATAGAAACATCTATTACACACTTTTAAGTAAACAAAACTAAATGCAGTTGACGTCGCATTTTTGCGTTGCAGTAAAAGTGAAGCAATTTCCTGTTTGTTGATAATTCAATTACAAACAAGGTGATATCATAGCAGTTGCACGTACCTAACTATCTAATCAAAAATAGTGCTACTTTTAAAATAGAAGGATTTGATTTTGCACATGTACTTGAAATATTTAATGAAGGAATGGTCTTGCTGAACGTCCTTTGATGGTTCATACGAGTGCAGAAAGTTGACTTTTCTTTAAACGTGACTGCGCATGCTGCTAATTGTTGTTCGTCGTATTTGCGCGCGCCTTTGAATGGAGAAAAGTGGGTTAAACGACCTTGCACCACATAAAACCTGTTTTTTTTTCGTGTGTGTCGATCGTTTTTTATTGCTGCATTTGATGCTTTTGCTTGGCATGATCGAAACGAAATTATCACCAATGAGCAGCAGCATAGCGATCACAAAATGGTTGGTTAAATTCTGATGATATAAATAGAATTATTGGGCGTACGTTGTAATTAATCGTGACTTTCACAAACTTTATGCTCCTACTCAATTAGCACCGCATTGAAATTCAAAAACAATTTTTCTCTCAAAAAACGAGATGCCAGTTGAAAAGATCATCAATTACTTACTGCAATCTTCAAGCAACTTTCTTCACGATAAATGCAATTTGAAAATCTATCATCATTTTGAGAAATTATCAGGCGTCATTCCATTCGGATAGTTGATCAAAAATATTTCATGATTCACGCCGCAATTTTCGAGAAGCAATCAAATCCGGTTTTGCCACATTAGAAAACAATATTTAACGGATGCTTCGTTGTTGGTTGGCATGCACATTGACCACGCGTTTGTGCGTTCAACACCGTTCGATGTACGACCTTGCCACGAGAGCATCGTCTCTTGGACGTCAGGCAATCAACCGCAAAGAGCCAAGTTTACTTGAAACCTGCGCGAAACGACCGGCTGTTGTCGACGAGGAGTTGATGCGTCTCTTGCCGGCGAAGAGCTACGACTCATCGGGTTCCCACAAGTATCAGGCCGCACTTGAACCAGCCATGTTGAAGTTGCCCGACGAACGCAACTAGTTATTACGGCCTGATCGTAAACGCTACAAGCTGCAGGTTTCTGCAGGCAGCAATCCAAAAAGAATTAAAGCGCGTCGCTCATCATCCTCATACTGGCAGCACACTAAAACCAAATGGAATTACGAAAAGTTGGAAATTTGCATTCGAATAAGGACGAAACAAACAGCGAGCTAACTGTTCTTTCGGCGTAATCCATCCGGGTGCAATTAGGTTTTCGCTGAAGATTGGAATCTTGCCGTCAATCTCCTCCAATTACACTTCATCTCCATCAAACGTGCGTTCGTCTTATTGTGTGCTCTTCATGGAGGTTGCAACATTTTGCACGGAATTTACAGTTCGCTGCCGTATTGGATGAAGTAAGTCCGCGTTGTAATTGAATAGATTACGCACTCTCTTGGGATGCGCGCAAATGCCCCGTTAGACGAATGCAACGCAGTTATTATTGCAAAATAACAGCGAAATTCAATAAATACGTCTGCAGAGAGGTGCGTTGCGCCACACCTTGACGTTTCAATGTTAAGATAGGTGACTTAAGTGTAGCAAGGACATTGCAAATCGCTATTTACGTCTGGAAACCAGCTTTGTTCTTGTTTTCGTCATACGAACGGAAGCGCTAATTGTAATATTCGAAGGTGAACCAGACGACTGCATGCTTAAAATTACTAGCGAAAAAAATAAACAAACGTCGTCTGGTTTGATTATTGCCATTTAGAAATCGCCGAGCAAATTGCCATCATCTTGCTCCTCGGAGACGACGTCCACTTGGCTGCTCGCTGGCATTTCGTGCATCTCGGCGCCATTGTTTGCTGATTGCGCTCCCAATCGAAACTTCTTCCCTTTCGCCTGCGCCTTCTGCACGAAAAAGAATTCGATACAATAAATGCCTTCGTGACGAAGCAATCGATACGTACTTTCTTTGCTTTCGTTCGTTGAACGATTGGTTTTCGTGGCTCGTTTGTAAGAGATGCTTCCTGCACATCAGATTGTGCATTGTCTTCCTCGATTTGTTTGCCGTAAAGCGGATTATCGAATGCGCTGCCATCGGCGCAATCGGCGGCGTTCAATTGAAACGTGCACCTTTCTAATGTCTCCGCGCATTCGGCTTGGTCTTTGGCTGCTTCTAGGTGCACCGGCACGAAATTCGCCGACGTCGATGCGGCCGATAAGGAAGAGGTCGACGTCGCCGACGAACACGGCGCGCTTTCATTCGGCGCTAAGGTCGAAGTTGAGGCTGCAGAAAATCCGATATCAATCCGTCGTCGACGACGCCCGCATTTTCCATCTCCGGAGGCATCTTGAGTGTCGTCGTCGTCCGTTAGATCGTTGGCGTTGTCAAAGCGCGCGAAGAGGAAAGGTCGGAAAGTTGCGGGGTTCACACGGAAGGTCCTACAAGCGCAATAAATTTCGTAATCAAATTTATAAAGAGGTAATTGTCTTCCGTCAGTTTCAACTGAACGTACCTGAAGTCGAAGTTTTTTAATGGCGACACGAAGAGCGCGTAGATCAACGCGAAAATCACCAAGTTAATGAAAAATGTCATGAGGATGATCCCGAACGTAGAGGACCAAAAGCGACCGGAAATTATCGGTTCCCCAGATGCCATTACTATTGACAAACAAAAAAATAACTAAGAAATCTACGAAGCAAAAATATTGTTAAATTAAATGAGTCCTACTGATAATATGATGTTCATCAGCGTCGAAATCCTCCTCCATCCTTCGCGATGTCGACCGAAACACATATTTAATATCAGACTTCTTATCCAGAAAATCTTTCAAACGTTCCAGGACTTCCTTTGCATACTGCCCGCCTGTTTCAGCCTCCTTGTCTGCGATAACTATCTGGGCACGTTTGTCATTGTCGAACAACAATCCATAATAATAATCTACGTTCGGCTCGTGTGCCAACATCTTCAAGATGCCCTCCTTGTGCTTGTAGTTTTTATCCATGAAAAGGACGACCCCGCACATCAAAGTGCAACCTCCACGAGCCACGATTGCATCACGACAATGCTGGCCATCGGTGAACTGCTCCGGATGCGCCTCGACGAAGGTGCACACTTCCTCCACGTCCGCCCCGTGTTTGCACGGACATGTGGCACGCGTACAATTGCTTTTCGGGCTGAATAGAAAGTCCACATTGATGGTTCCACCTACAAATGATCAATCAATTCACTGAAGCACGCTCTGAGATAATATACCTATTATTGTATCCCATAATTCGCCCAATCTCGAATGATCTATCGTCTCCCCGAAGAATGTCAATGATTTCACTTCGAACGTCATGAATGGAGCTTCCATGCCGAACGTTTTGGCCGCGGGTATCACCAAGTCATCCCAAGGACATGGAAGCTGGTCGCTCAAAGGTATGGCACGATTCCTGAGGGAGTTCCAGTTGCGTGGTTGAAAATATGAGATGTCGTTGTTGATTTCCACTTCGAAGCCTGAAACCGCCATTTTGTCGCCATTTCGTCATTTGTTTAAGACAACTTACATTCTCGCTCGAGGGGATCAAGTGTGATATTTGCTTTATCATCAAGTGCAATATATCCTTCCATGGGTAGGACAATTTTGTTCAACGTCCTCGTCTCCAGAGTAGTAACTGGAAGGAATCTTTCTGGGTAGATCAATCCAGAGCAATCGTAACGGGCATTTTCCTTGTAGGCGTTCTGACCAAAAATCCATGTGCGAATCTCCCCATTGCAAATAACAAAGTAGTCTTCAAACAAAATTACGATTTATAATTTGTAAACGCATGGAAAAGGTACTTACACAGAGGAAGTATTATGGACTTCATCGAATCGATTTTCTGCACTTGTTCGCTGAGTAATACTTGCGCACTGATGAAGAGTAGCCAGCAATTGCATTGGAAACGTAATTTGAGAACGCATTTCAGTGGGTGTCATCATTAAACCGGTCAATTGCGTTAATCAATCACGAACTCCTCCTCTAAAACAAATATGGCATCACGATTTTGATTTTAAATCAGGAAATCTGAGATAAAACAAGAGAAGTTTCAATTGTTTGTTAGTTTGTTGTGAATTGTCATCATTGTAACCCAGGTAACAAACAAGCTAATTTGTTTCATGTACATCTCACCATAGCAACGATTCGAAAAAGTAAATAACTTTCGTAAGTAATTACAACCAATTTTAGTCAAATTATAACCGGTAATAAGCTTTTTTACGTTTTATAACCGAACTAATTAATCATAAAGCAAGCGTTGTAAATGTAAAAGTAACACATTGCGTTTGTGTGGCTAAAATTTATAATTAACGGCCTTCATTAGCAGCGTGGAGATTTCTATTGAATTCTCAACGTATCCTCAACCTTAATTCAACCAGACTTGTGGTAATAAACACAAAAAAATCGTTGAGGATGATTTTACCAATTAATGTTCCCTCCCTCATTAGCAGTCATCAGCGTATCAAAGTCGGCGGCCTTCATAACGAATTTGCACGTTTAAATAGTCGAATCGCAGGAACATGTAATGTAAACACCATAAAATTACATCAAACAGCAATTCGAATCGGATTGTAATTGAATAATGGCACTCACATTAGAATTGACATTGAGCCACCGCACACGTCAATAACAAGAAGTGTTCGTGTTCACGAGATTCACGACGACGACTAATGCTTTGCTCATAGATTATTATCACATGTAATTACACGAAAGTACTTGCAATTAACCTGCAATATCACAAACGGCTGTTATGATTACTAAGATGAGCTATTTGGAGAACATCTGTGTATATGATCAGCGCCCTCGTTTGTATGTGACGTATACATGAAACTACCCCGCAATTAAGTGCGAGGGAGCCACTCTCCAATACCTTGCATTAGAGGGAGTAATGTCATTCATTACTCCCCCCGTGCTTGTATTATTTCAAAATTAGTCATCTTCGCGTGATAAATTCAAACATAAAAATTTGCAATCGCGAAAAAAGTTGTAAACATTATCGACATGAATGAAGCGAATCATCGATACACGTAAATGAGGATGAGTCGTGAAGGACGTACGAGTAAAAAACTGATAATTGACGGCCGTACAAACAAGTCACGGAAATAACTAATTAATGCTTCGAATATAAATAGACAATCAACAATTCTGCCGGGTAATAAGCGGCAGCAGCAACAAACAATGCAAAATGATATGATATCATCTGCAAATTGTTGACGGCGATGATGAAGTAACCACTTTATTAATAAATTACGTGCGCTCCATCGTTTTTGAGGTCGTTTTCCTGATGGCTGGGGAGGTTATTCAATAAATTCGTGAATAATTGCCTGATAATCGGCTTGTTTACTTGCAGAAATAAAGTGGGATTTGATTTTTTCGGTGAAGATTTCCTGTACTTGGATTGCATGCGGTCGTTTCACCGCTAGTTGAGCTGCTAAACGGAAGTATCATCATCGTATCATCAACGACGCTCGTATCTAATAACATAAATCAAGTGGCCAGTCGTCTATGATTTGATAGAATAAAGCGGACGATGCGTATGCAGTCAAGGAAGGCAACCAACAGTAAATGCAGCAAATGAAAGAGTAATTTGGTTATGTAACAATCTGTAGCCATTCTGAACGCTGGCAATTTCACATTATTTGCATTTAATTCCGATTATCTATGCGAAATTTTTATTTGAACTCGATAAAAACGCTATTTTCTTTTAGAATGGAGATTTAACAAGACGTAATGATCGAGGGTGATTATCGTGTGCCATTTTACATTTTTGATCAGGCGCGATTCGAATTTGATGGGAAAGCAGCGTCAGCCAAGCGGCAATGACAAAATAATCAAACGCGCAAATGAGGAAACAATAAAAACATAAGTGGAGGAGAAGAAACAGAAGAGCAGAGTCAAGAGTGGAGCGAATTAACAATGCCAGAACGCATCACACAATCAACGCATAACAAATTGTTTCAAATGCCGTTCGAGCATACAATGCAAATTACTCGTACACTTACATCTAATTCCAGCAATGAACAATTGTTGTGCATTGTGGAATATGATTTATTATTAGTTATTATTAGCTCATTGTTGCTAATATTGCGGGAGTACCGTTCTCGTTTGCCGTCATTATTGCTTGATAGTTTTCCAACGATACGATTTTGTGATAGTTTACATATCTACTGATTAATTACATCCAATTAAGTCAAATGGAGAGCGCAAGCTCCAAACTGGAACATCGAATAAATCATTATCCTTGGTCTTCTTCACCAAATGCAAACGCATTGCACAACTATTGATTGAAGCTCGAAATAATCGATTTACAAATCCTTATAAATAAATTATCACCAAACGACGAAACGTGAATGACGTGAGCGACACTACGTGCCATGCATCTTTACGAATGCGTTGTTCGAATAAGGTTGATGGACCTTCGATTTTCAATGCAAAGAACCCGCCAGAATACATGATCGAACACCTTCACTTTAAACGCCATTAGCATGCATTTTAAGTATCATTCATCCCCATGTACTGCCTTAATGAGTTTATCGTATGTCGACAAGATGGCGGCTTATCCTTGCACTAAATGGCGTCCACACGCGTTGACTGACCGATAATTCAATCACGTACTAATAACGCTAATCAGCACGTTGACCACACTGGCAGGCGAATGAAAATGTATAGCAATTGTTGTTGTACATTCGATGTGCTCGGACACTTGTTAATATTTCGTTTGATTGCCCTGCAATTACATTATGTAACTTGCAATTTTCGGTCTGGCTCGTTAATGATGCGCCGCGCGGGGCATTATTACATTTGATTTCAATCAACGCGGCAAAGATGTGCAGAATTTGTTGCGAACCAATCGGTGTTCGTGCGTCAAAGTGATTTAAGTCGCATTAGTTCCTTATTTGCTGCTTGTGCAATCGAAGTGAGTGTATATAATTCTTATTTTCTCAACTTTTTATGCTGTTGAACTAAATTATGACCACATTTGTGTTGTCTGGTGCTTCATGCATGAAGTAACACAGCTCTAGATACATTTTCGACCGTCTGGCAGTAAAAGTATTCATTGGTAAAAAGTGATCTT
The DNA here is from genome assembly GCA_030264555.1 of Aleochara sp. GC000083. NCBI lineage: Eukaryota > Metazoa > Arthropoda > Insecta > Coleoptera > Staphylinidae > Aleochara > Aleochara sp. GC000083. Next base: position 70,174 of record JARJDZ010004052.1, on the reverse strand, counting down.
CTTACTGACTAGTTTTTACATATTTTGAGAAAGTTAATAATTGATAAGTGTCCAATGTTAATTAAAATTTTGTGGTTGTTTGTTTGATTTGGACATAAAATATTCAATTTAACTTCATGGCGCGCAAAAACAAGCTTCTTAGTATGGATTTTTATGCCTGAAGAACTACCAGTAGTAAAAGTACAAATTTGTAAAAGTAAATCAACTTAATGAATATTTTTATGGAGCGTTTTTTTTTCAATTAGAACAAAAACTGTGTTAATTCGCTAATAAAAAAACTACAAAAGAATGTCACCTTTTCCTCAATATGGAGTGAAAGAATAAGTGCTCTCTTGCCATACTTTATATCGTATGATTAATTATTTTTTAGTAACAAAGTAGTAATTTGCTTGCTCAAGGAGAATCTAAAGAATAAACACGGCCGGAAAGGGGAAGCCCACTTCCAGTCAATAATTATCACAATACAGTAACAAATAGAACCAATCAAGAAAAAATTGCTTGATGTGTATGCACTCGTTGCAATTGAAGTCATTCAGTTAGCTCCTCATTTCGAACCATTATTATTTGCCGATTGTTTACGTACTTTTTTTCAACTTCTTTTCCTTGCGATTGCATTTCTTGTGCACCATGCATGAAGCCTCTAATTACCATACGCGATGTACGATTCCCTAGTGTGTGAACGGGCAAGGATGGATGTCTAGTTTAATAGAACGCGAACGCGCAACTAGTTCAATTTTCTACATTATTCGCACACGGCGTTCGGAGTCCCGCGTGCGTTTATCTACTTATTTAACACTTAATTAATTGCTAACGCGTTACATTCGCGCGCGCGCGCGTACATCGCATAATTGTACAATTAAAAATGCGCATACATTTCCCAATCCGTACAGCCGGATATTATCAAATTAATTAACATCAATCAATCGGTGGCTGGCCAAGCAGGAATAGTACAATGTCATTGCAGCGTTATTAATTTCGTACTTAATTGGACGTGTTTAAGTGCACTTTGATTTAATTGACGCCTCGGATTCGCGCGGATGATACGAACAATTCCGATGGTAATCAACGGAATCAGCGGCCATTCATTAGTCGGGCGCAATGCGATATGAAAGTCATCGCAAATCATTGTAAGATTTCTAATCGCATGGACCTCCTTCATTCATTCGAGTTCATCGAGCGCGATTAATTTGTTCGAACGCAAATTGCATTTGGCTGATTCAATCCAATCAGATTCTATAGAATTCTAACAGCTATCAAACTAATTTGACATGAGCATCGCAATTGTTTTTTTTTTGTATTATGCTTGCATCTCTTGTTGCTGGGTAATATTAACATATTATCACAATGTTTGAGCGGCTATTTGCATTGATTGCACTGTGACTTGTAATTGTTATCACTGATATTGTTGTTCTGTGGTAACTGACCCATATTGAACCGGCAACAGATGTCTGAATAACGCCATTTGCTAACAACAATTCAAGGTTTTGATAAGTCGTACAAAGAAGAAATTTCAACGGAAATAAAATCCTTTAATTTACAAATAAACACATAAAAATGTGTGCAACGACTAATTAATAACAATTGCTATAATCTGATCTAGTTCTTCATAACAAATTTGCAATATTCAAGACATTGATTTTTCTGGTGTAACATCATTTAAATGCAATTGGTATGGTTACAGTAATAATTTGAGCAATTACGAGTATTTGGAATATTGGGGCAAATATTTGCAAATTTTTACGCCCCCATTACACAAATAGATAGCAATTGTGCATCTTTACAACCCATTAAACCATTAGTGCCGTATCTTTTTCGTCACGTGCATAACAAGCAATTAGTAAAATTATGTCAAAGCGAGTTAGGCTCCTCATTATTGCACCACTTCATATCTACAAGCAAACGCGCGCGCACGTTTATATAGAGACTTCTTGGTGCGATAGCGAAAAGTAGTTCAGCCATCAGCGCGAAGTGAGTGCACATTTGGTGTTCAATATAAAAGCAATTAGTTTCAATATCCAAACACACACGCTAATTGCCAGCGTTTACGATTCACTGTTATTGTATCATTTGATAGTTTGGGGTTCGCAAAAACGATTTTTCCGCGATAATAAGTCAATTTTAAAGAGCGACTCCATGTTCGACCGTTAGAGCGTTTAACAAGGAACGTTTAAAAAACGATTTTCGCATGTGTTGTGCTTCTTAGACGCGTTAACAACACCTTCTCGTTGCTCCGTAATGCCTAATAACTCGTTTTAGACGCTCGTTGAAGAAGACGCGCTCGTTGCTCTCGTTGAAGAGGAGCTCCAGCTCCAACATTAACTAAACAAACGCTGTCGACTTTGTACTGCGGTTTTCCACATCCTCGTTTCGTATAAACATACATGAACCGATTCATGTAGACAAGTTGGACGCATCCCTAAAACCCACAATTTGTTAAGAAATTGCAACGATCGATTACTGTAGTGCGTAAGCCAGGAAAGGCGTATGCGGATGTGCACGCAAAGCAAGCGAAATCATGCAAAGAACGGAATTTACATTGAATCACTCGTAAATCTTATCGATTGCGGTCACCAACGGCTGATTGCATTTGGCCGCAAATGGCAACAAGAAGTATACAAATACGAAGAAGAGTTAGGAGTTGCATTACATAGTACATTGCCACTGGCAGAGTCAAGTTCATGCGTGGTGCGTATACGAGAAGTAAACATTTTCTGGTACTTTCACATAAACGTGAACGTAAAATGAGATAGTGCTAAAAACACAAATTGCAATCTGATTGAATTAACCAAGAAAAATCGGTTGCCTATAAGACAATCATGTGTTTTTATATAGGCAAACCTCATTACTTTGTCGTGAAATGTGGTTTGCCTACGTTTTGTTTGCATACCAATGACAAAATGAAAAATTATTGGAATGTAACTTGCTGGAGGAATGTTTTTCAAGTTCATGCACAAACGCACATGCAAAGCAAGCAGTTTTGAGTGTTTCCCTAGGATCTACTGGAGACGAGCTAAGAGGCAAATCGAAGCTTCAAGCGCACAACGCGAGAGAATCTAAGAACCAATGTTATTGACCTCCTAATAATAAACTACAACTTGCAAGTTTACAACCGCCAGCAAGTTCAACTATGCCTACATATGCTCCAAGCGGTCTCACGTCTTTTTCTCGCCTTCTTTTGTTGCTGGTCACGCTGATTTTCATGATTTTCTACCCAATTTCATGTCGGGACTAACGATCAATTATCTAGCATAACGGGGACTTGTAGCTTGTTTGTTACCTCTAGTCAATCACCTGCAGAACGTGTAGTCCATTAATTGATGTCCGTTGCGTTGCAGATTCAGCATGTTGTCGCCCAAGTGGAAGAACGCCGGCGGCGGCCGCTTCATCACGAAGATCCTCTTCATCGTCATCCTGATGTGCATGTCGCTGATGCTCGTCTTCGAGCTGCGGAGCACCATCGACGTGAACGTGGTGCCGCACCTCTCGTCCCGTTTCCTCCTCCAGAAGAACCACGATGCGCTGACGAGGCACACGGACTCGACGACCGAAGGCTTCGACCTGGACCCCTCCGTCGACAAGTCGCCGTCGATGAGCGAGGACAAGCTCGTCGAGGAGATCCAGAACAAGATGCCCTCGCTGCCCATCGTCTATTGGAACAAGTACAAAAACAAGCCAATGGGCATGAACGCTACCTGTGCTCGCTTTCCCAGCATGTTCGATCTGGAGTTCAACAACTTGTACTGGCAGACGCTGCGGACGTCGAATGGGACCTTCCAGCTGTACGGTGCGTATCTCGATAAGCGTAGTCAGAATCGGCTGGGGCCCACGGTGCGCATCTTGGGGATGATCGACAGAATCGAGCCGACGGTGGTCACATACTGCCAGTTCTGGTTCGAGGGCAAGAAGGAGCCGGTGATCACTAAAACGTTCGAGTACAAGTACATATGGTACAAGAAATGGGGCAACTACAAGCAAGGAATCTACCAGCCATATTTGATCGCGTGCGTCTTGCCGCAAGGTTACAAAGATAAGGTACCTGCGAGTATCTCGTTGGTAGAGAAGCCGTGCGACAATTCCACGACGAATCTGCGAGTCATCTACGAACGTCCAGAAGTGAAGAAAGACTTTGCGGTCTGCGTCAAGGGGTTGGATTTCCTCCACGAAGATCTCTCGGTGCGGCTGGTCGAATGGATAGAGCTGCTGAATCTGCTCGGTGCTGATAAGGTTTTTTTCTACAAACTGCAAACACATCCGAACATAACGAAGGTTCTAGAACACTACGAAAGAGAAGGTGAGCGCCCTCAGTGGTTATTCGCTAAAATATCTTTTTGGCGTTTTATGACGACTAAAGACGAAGCAAAATCACGTTCCTTGCACTTGTTTTTGATTGTTCCCATGCAACTGTTTTCATTTGTTTGTTTCTTCGTGCAAGCCGCCATTTTGTCGTGATAACTTTATGTTGTTTTGTATCAATGTAATTCTAATGAGTTTTATGTTTTAGGTAAAGTTCATGTAACTCCAATAAGTTTACCTGGAGGCCAGCCGAATGTCCCGACGTTTCAGCACTTGTACCTCACGAAGAAGACAAACAATAAACGCCAGAATGAATTGATACCTTACAATGACTGCTTCTACAAGCATATGTACGAATACAAGTGGATTGCGTTGCTCGACATCGATGAGGTGATCATGCCCAAAGAGTCTCAAACGTGGTCGGAGCTCATGGAGACGGTGCTGACGAAATCGCGTAAGATTAACAAGGAGGATCGTGGCTCCTACAACGTACGCAACGTGTACTTCCTCGACGACCTCCTGCACGACCACGGATGGTTCAAGGAGATCCCGAAGTACATGCACATGCTGCAGCACGTCTATCGCACCAAGAACTTCACCAAGCCCGGGCAGTACGTGAAGTGCTTCCACAACACCGAGAAGGTGCTCACGCTGCACAACCATTTCCCACTTTCCTGCCTCGGCAGCAGCTGCACATCGTATCCGATCGACACCCAGGATGCGCAGCTGCACCACTATCGTGCCGACTGCGTGAAGACGCTGAAGAAGAGCTGCGAGGAGTTCCGGAAGACGAGCGTCATGGACACGACGATCTGGAAGTACAAGGATGCACTTGTCGCACGCGTAACGAACACGTTGCGGACGTTAGGATACTTCAGTGATACGAATACGACAACTGGAAGCAGCAACAAGAAGCGATAGTAAAGTCTGGAACGATAATTAGGCAGTCGGATAACGTAGGCAACAGGGTAAACAGATTCAATATGGAGACGTTCCTCATGTACTTAACTATTGTCGTTTTGTGATCACTTCTTCATCGGAAATTCGATGTAATTGTAGTCGCTCAATGAGAAATGATGGGATTCCGCTGCCATGCCATTAATGCCAATCTTCATTGGAATCTTGAACAGTTTTTCTTGAAGCAACTCGGGAAGATTTATCTTCTTCTGAAGCACTGAAGAATCCAGAGATTTAATAAGCTTTAGTCATTATCAAATTAGTGCTCGGCACTTGTAATGTAAATATTGCATTATCATTTCTAAATATCCTAGTAATTAACGTTAATTTAATTTATTAATGTGATATATACTAAAAACGATTCAAGGTGTTATCTTTCTAAGGGATCAAATGTTTTGTAATCGATAAATTATTGTGAAAACGTGAGAAAACGCCTATTTTATCGGAAAATAGCTATAAGATTATTTCTAAAAGTCATCAAACGACTGATATACATTCTGTATTTATTTTCAAGTATTCATAGTTCATAGGATAAATATTTAATTAAGGCGTATCAGTGTATATTATAAGTATTGATCAAAATATACATACAAATATACTTTAATCATATTATCAATTCAATTAGACTTTCTGAATTTTGAATCTTCCCGTTTGTTAGGCAACTTAGTTCCCACCTACACGATTTTTAAAATCAACCTAATCAAAAATAAATTGAATATTATAATTCCAATTTAATGTTTGTTGTATTATTGTTTAATTTAAAAGCAATAATTCAATTATTTTCTTTAAAAAGTTGGTAAATATTTACGGATTGGTCAAACTTTATCAGCTGTTTTATGTTAGGCAACTTACATTACAACTACAGGAATGCGTATATTGCCTACGTCAAATGATTCATTTTAATTGTGTAATTTTGCAAACATAGTAATTAATTCGCACTGGAATAACTGTATGCTATTGTGGCAACGCGTTGAATGGTAAATTACTATCAATTTCACTAACATTGTGCGCGAATTACAACAATACATTGCGCCAATCAGAAAATGATTCCACTAATAATACAACCATTTGTCTCTGATACAACTTTTATTTTTAGGTCCAAAGTACTAATTGCTTATGACTCTTTTTGGCGTATTTTTCCGTTGGAGCTTGAAGCAACAACAAGTTGTAAAACTTTGGGACCTGGTTCAACCTGATTCAACCCGACTCATTATCATTATGAAGTTGTGATTGGGTTTAATGTTCAACAGCCGGCCTGTTTACTCTCGCATTCATGCACCACGTCATAAACGCACTGCACGCACGTCGAATTTCTGTACGTGCTTGGGAAGCATCAATGAGGCGCGCCCCACTTGCCCGGAGCGTCCTTCAAACGACTTTGTGACTCGGTAACAGGTCTCCTCGCGATTCATCCGAATATCTGTGGTGCGTTTGTTAGCCCACATTGTTACTGTTTCACGATCGCTGCCTTCAAACAAACGCTGTTTTCATTCGATTCTTGCGTCTAAACTTCAAAATTTTTGTAAGTATTCATTTTGTTGTTTGTGTCTCTCATCTCCTCTTTGGCGTTGTGCAACGCACCCAAAACGTCGTCGTTGAGATGGTTTTCCGGTGTTGTTTTTAACGCCGAAAACTGCTTTATATTTACGTACGCATTCTGGAATGATCGCCCAAAATGTTTTGCATGAGAAGACTAATATTCAAATCATTCAGGTTATTATCATGTTATTCTCGCAATTGATAACCAGCCGGGCACGTATTACATCAATAATGCCATTTTTATCTCGTTGGCGATAAGCTGCCCTATTGACGAAATAATTATTACATAAATGCGCCCATTTACAGTGTTTGCACTGCACATTTCAGAGTGTTCAGCTGCTCATACTCCACCGGCTCGACCGCATCCAACATGCCAATCAAGAATATCTACGCACGGCAAATATTCGACTCTCGCGGAAACCCCACCGTCGAGGTTGATCTCATTACTGACCTGGGTCTGTTCCGATCAGCTGTTCCATCCGGCGCCAGCACAGGTATGTATTTTTGGTTGGCCCTTGTGTAACCTAGATTCTATTGATTCTCACTTGTAGGCACTCACGAGGCTTTGGAGCTGCGCGACGGTGATAAGGCTCATTATCACGGCAAGTCTGTGCAGAAAGCCATTGACAATGTGAACAACATCATTGCACCTGAACTGCTCAAGCAGAACTTTGAGGTTACCCAGCAGTGTGAGATCGATCAGTTCATGATTGATCTTGATGGCACTGAGAACAAGGGAAAGCTTGGTGCAAATGCCATTTTGGGCGTGTCCTTGTCGGTGTGCAAGGCAGGCGCCGCTAAACGTGGAGTCCCATTGTACAAACATATCGCCAACCTGGCTGGAATTGAAGAAATCATCTTGCCAGTACCAGCATTCAATGTAATCAATGGTGGTTCTCATGCTGGTAATAAGTTGGCCATGCAGGAGTTCATGATTCTGCCTACTGGCGCCAAGAGCTTCTGTGAAGCTATGAAGATGGGTACTGAGGTGTACCATCATCTTCGAGCTGTTATTGAGAAGAAGTTCGGTTTGAAGTCAACTTCAGTGGGTGATGAGGGTGGATTTGCACCAAACATCAAGGAAGCCAAGAATGCATTGGAATTGATCAATCAAGCTATTAAAAAGGCAGGATATGGTGGCAGAATTTCCATTGGTAATATTACAAATAATTTTTTATTAGATCTGCAAGTTTGGTTGCCTACTATTCATGAAATTTATTTGCACAGGTATGGATTGCGCTGCCTCTGAATTCTATAAACATGGCAAGTACGATTTGGACTTCAAGAGTGCGAAATCGCCCAAGGAAAAGCACCTGGCGCCAAGCAAGCTGCGCGACAAGTATTTGCAGTACATCAAGAAGTACCCAATTGTCTCCATTGAAGATCCCTACGACCAGGACGATTGGAACTCGTGGGTGGACATTACCGCCAAGACAAATATCCAGATCGTCGGAGATGATCTGACAGTTACTAATCCGAAACGTATTGAAAAGGCCGTAGAAAAATGCGCATGCAATTGTCTTCTATTGAAGGTAAATCAAATCGGCAGCGTGACAGAATCGATTAAGGCCCATCAAACGGCGAAGGCAGCTGGATGGGGCACGATGGTGTCACACAGGTCAGGCGAAACTGAAGACACGTTCATTGCCGACTTGGTGGTCGGTTTGTCGACGGGGCAAATCAAAACGGGCGCTCCATGCCGATCGGAACGTTTGGCCAAATACAACCAAATTCTGCGCATCGAAGAGGAACTAGGCGACAAAGCCAAGTACGCTGGCGAAGCGTTCCGCAGACCACTCTAATTCTATTGATAGAGATTATTCTTATTGATTTTTCTTGTACTGCAAGCGGCTATTAAAATTTTATAGATTTCTTGTAGATGATGTGTACTTTTTGAAAGAAGAATGTTTAGTAACCCTAGCATTCGAAGTTGTTCTAGTTTAGTGTAACATATGTTGCCTAAATTAACATTGAAAGCATTAATTAAAAGAACAATAATTGTCACAGCATAATTATGAAATTAAGTGACTTTATGCAACCAACATTGCTTTCTGCATTATGGGTAGCCTATAATAATTTGATTTAAAACAATAATTTTTAATTAATTAACTCATTGATTACGCAAAATGAAGGCATGAATCTATGCAGTGGCAAGCTTCTGACTGGCTGAACAAACAATCCTACTTTGGACTCTAAAGTTTGCGATTCGCTGAGACTTTAGCCTGACGCTATTAGTTTCAATGAAGCGTGATGTTGTTTTGAACGTAATATATTGATTATTATGCAGTCTCGGGCACGCTGCAGCTACGTTTTCTTTTCCCTCTTTCTGTGCACACGCACAGCAGACGCATAATTATATTATTCAACAATAACGCCCGTAATTGGCAATAAAACTGCGATGTAATTATCAATTACTTGGAATATGGTCGTGCGGCTTCTGGCCTGACGCGGTTCGCACTTTGAGAGCGTATTGCACGCCAAGAGCAAAAGAACTCCTAGGACATATCAATATAGGCGCTGTCAATATTGGTTTTAATAGCCAGATGTGCATTCCAAGACAATTATACATTCGACGACAAATAAAACAATTTAGTAATGAATGCGTACATTGTAAGCGGCCGGCGAATTGCAGAGCAAAGAAGCCCGCCACTTAAAGCAGACAGCTGGGTGCCATCAAATTGAGAATCGATGCAATGATTCAACGTCATTAAGATTAATTTCTTCTAAATGCGGCGTAGTATTCGGTTACATCAAGGTACATTGTTTAACAGCAGAGATGAGTCGTAATTAATAACTTCCAATCAGTTATGATCAGTTCTAATTGGATAGTTGATGAATAATAAGATGAAAGACGTATAAGAATCGTTAAAAATAAATTGAATAAATTTGTCTGTGAAATTTGTGTTGCCTATATAAGAAGTAACTTTGAGTCGGTAACCATGGCACCTTCATTATCTTCTAATCGTTTAAATTATGTTATGAAAGTAATGCAACTTAATTAGTCGCCTTTTTGGAAGTTTAAACAAATATCTGATGAACTGACAATTTAAGTAACGCGCCTTCTAAGAAATCCTCATCCAATCTTCAACAGAATAAAACATTAATGGATTCGGAGTACCCGTAAGAGTACTAATGGTTAATTCATCATCGTTCCATTTCAGATAAGAAAGGTTGTCAGCGCCTGAAGTGAATGAAAAAGCGGACTTCACCGCATCACCATTCCATTGAGAAACAACAACACATCAATTGATTGCAGCTCTAATGGAGATTATGGCTGTAAGCGTGCGATAAGAGCGACTGGACCGGCCAATGGCAGCAAATCAATTTCGATTTAATGAGCGCTCGCATTGTATCCCTATTGGCAAACGTGGCGCATCTTGGAGCGTCCTTATCGCGCCTTTATTCTATGCACGCTTGCAAGTGATTGCGTCAATCTGAGTGGACGTGTATGCCTTCAATTATTGTGCGTTCGATGGGCGCTTTTCTCGTCTGCTGTCCCAAATGGCCGATTGCCGAGCTGATAAGGAAGGGTTTTCAGTTGACCCCTAATCGATACGATTTCCTAACAGTTAGGATCAATGTGGCACAGCAAATATTCCATTCATCAGTAATTTACAACTTTTTTACGCTTCAATTGTCAATCAGTGGTAGCCAACAAGTACCATATGCGTTTGCGTTAACAATTTTGACCAATGAGTTGTTTTGCAAGAATGAAATTGTAGTAGATAACTCCATGTGGCAATGCAGTGCGATACCATTGCTTGGAAAGCACTGGCTTACAATATGTCGTACAATGGAGATTTGTTTATTTATTCTTTTCATCGTGTAGTAGTATTTTTATCAAAATGTGCTGCATGTGATCAATCACTTAATGAATTTCCGATGTCAGGACCTCTGAAGTATCACGCGCATTATCACAATTTCACATTCTACGCATTTAATATGCTCCCCAAGAAAACAAACAATAAACGAATGCACGAATGCAGTTTTCGGCCATTTGCTGGCATAGCAACTAATTGTAATCAAGTTTTCTTTGCCGTTGTTTATATCATCATAGATACGCAGATTTGGCGCGCGTATCTACGCGCAAAAACTGATCAGCATCGCAAATCGACAATAACAATTCAATCATGCCGCCTCAGCGACCAATTGCTCGTGATTGTTTTGTTTGGACCGCTCTGACAGGGCGCAATGATGGACGCTTGACCTACGCCAGACCTAACAAACGTGCTTACCTTTCATTGTAGGTGCACGACGGACGCGGCGAGAACCTGGGTGTTCTTCGGCCGGCGCACGAGGCATAAAACTTTAATGGCGGCCATTTCGCAATTGTCCGAATTCGCGCATAAAACTCTTATCGGCGGCGACAATGTCGCGCCGGAACGGACGCGCAAGACGCGGGCGCGCGAAGACTGGCGCGACGCTGCCAGAGGCAAATTGGCTTGTGCGAAATGCGTCGTAAACAATTATAAAATGTATTGCAATGTTGTATTTGTTATTTGGGCTGCGCTTGCGTTGCGTGCTTCCGAGATAATCGCCAACCTATATAAGTGCCGATCTTTATGCAAATTCCTCACTGGCCACGTGCGCTATCATAGTGAAAGTGTCCATCTCGTCTCCGTTTCGTGTGCGTCCCGTTTTGCTGTCTTGACGAACTCGATCTTCGAGGGATTTTTGTCAGCAACGTGCTTGTCTCGTTCATGTCGAAGATGTCTTTGAAGTTTATTCTTCTGCTCGTCGCTGTCGTGCTGATGGCTGAAGTCATCGACGGCGGGGCTCTCGGCTTGGTAAGTATTCCACGTTTTCTTTGTCCGACCCTAAAACATTTCATCGAGTCAGTACAAATTTTTATGCAATTCACAACAAACCGCGTTTCTACGATTTCAAATATGTACATCTTTAGCAAATCAATCTAATAGGATTTATAACCACCTTGCTATAGAATTCAGAAACTAATTCACCACTTTTTGTTTTGAAATTTACGTACAAGTTTGTCACGTTTTGTTATACAACGTGGTTTTGCCAGAATAACTCTAACGATTTACAAAACTTCAAAATACAACAAATGCATCTCTAGAATTATCTAATAAACGAGTAGCCATCTTGTTGTTCGACGCTATTACACATTTGTCTGTTTTAATTGACTTAAACTAAAATTTAGCAAAATTTAGGTATATAAATTAATTGTTTTCTTTCAATTGCGCGTGTTTCGATCATTAAATTAGTCGATCAAACAATTTCTAACAGTTTCAAAAGAAAGCTTTACAGCAAATTGTGCATTTCTACATAACTTTCCCATTTTACTTAAATTACCGAATTTGGTGTTTCATTTTAATATCTAAATACGTGAACATGTGGTTTCACACGTGGATTAGATCAAAACATAGTTTTTATCTCATAAAAATGACAGAATTTCTAAAAATTCAAAGATTATACAACATTTTGATGCACGTTTTTGATTGTTTTGCGAAAACGTGCAACTTTAAATGATTCCTTACAATTCAATGTTGAAGCAATTATACATTTGCAATTTTCTAGCGTGCAAATAAGGGCTTTTTGTATTGTTTACAAAAATTTGTGAAGTCGTCCACGTTTTCGAAATACATCCACATGTTTCGCATGATTTGCAATCGCTTTATTGTTTCAAATTTGCAGCGTAGTGCCCGCTCGCCGAAGCAAAAGCTCCCGAACCGTCCTAGACCGGAAAACGAGCCCTGCGTGGCGACCGTGCCATGCGCCTGGGCCGTCTACATCCGCCCCGGCCGCGAAGTAGACTATTATGTCTACAAGTAAGTAGCTTCAATACAAAATAGGGATCTAATCAAATTGCAAATTAATCTTTCCTGTTCTTTTTGGTAATAGCTGCCAGTGCACTGGCAAGTTGATCTGCACAAAGGACGAGGATGACTTGTCCATCACGGCCTTCGTTTATCGTTGCAAGCCGGACACGAAGATGGTGCACACCAATCGCACCACTGCCATCACTTCGCTGTCCTCCATCGACAATGCTACCGAAGCAGCTCCAGCAGCGACCACCGAAGCGCCCAAATAAGCGCGCACGGCAGCGAGGCATGCGTTTTGGCGTCTAGGATACTCGTATCCCTCAGAACCCTGCGTCAATTCGGCACTCGCAACTTGAAGTTTTAAATTTCGCAACATGTAATTTAAAATTTTAAGCATCAATAAAGGGAAGCAAATAAAAAAATCGGCTCTAGCGTAGTACATTTAGGTTCTAGAATCGTAGATAGGTAAGTTATTGTGATGTCGTAAAGAGAAAAATGTCTTAACTTTCTTCTGTACTCTCTTAGTCGTAGTGTAGTCTTATTTATTTGTTGTATACTATTTCATGTGTCTATTTCTCGTGTAAAATGTTCAATTGGTGTTTGTTGTCATTGTAGTTGATCTGTATTGTCATGTTTTCGTTATTGTATGAATAAATATTAGAGGTATAGTTTTAACATTATGGATAACGTGGCAATATACTATGGTGCGTCTGATAAACCGGAAATGACTGAACCAACACTCAATAATCTCCAAAAATTGGAATCGTCCAGCAACAATCATAAAACTCTGTCCCTAATATAATATGAACTTATAAATATTTGACGAATCGGAAAAAATAAGCTATAAGGCCATTGAAATGGAAATGGCGAAAATATGAAATGCTTTAAAATATATCGATAATTACATAAAATAAAGTTCTCTGTGGTCGTGTAGTTGGAATGGAAATCACAATTAATAATTGACGAATTGATATTACCCAACGGACTCTAGTTTTTCGTACTCCGCTGAAGACGCTCTGGATGATTAACGGCCAATTGCGAGAAATCCCGGACGACATCATTGAACGTATCATCACCGGAAATACCTGCATCGGTTTCCTTCATTTCCTCGTTCAAACGACCCAGACGTAACCTGAGAACGAGACAAAACGGTTACACCTTTTGAAGCAGGTAGATCATCCAGGGAATAATATTTACAATGTAACAATGTCAGCATTCTCGTTTGATTCAGCAATCTCCAAAGGCACTTTTCCATCGACATCTTCCACGTGTTGATTAGCTCGATGCTTGAGCAGGAGGCACACTTGAGCTGTGTGTCCACGTTGTGTGGCTAAATGCAATGGGGTGGATCCGTGTACATCTTGCACGTTGATTTTAGCACCGTTCAATATTAGAAATGCAAGAGCCATAACTGATCCCTGAAGGTAAAAAAGGAAATGTTAATTTTGAAGTAGCAGAGCGCCACCTGGTGTTGCCATCGAGTACTAATAATTGAATTAGTATTTTATAGAATTTGATTAAAAAATTACTAACGCTAATGACTGCTTGATGTAACGGTGTCCGATTCATGTCCTCCGCGTTTACCCAATACTTATCCGCGCCTAAAGCCAAGGCTTCGTTCATCACAGGCAAATTGTGCGCCGTGCACGCTTTGTACAACAGCATATCAGGATGCAATTTCGAAATATCCTCCACATCAGGTTCAGCATCTTCTTCTCCTCCAGTGGAGTCATCCTGATCGGTGCTCAAATCCAGCGTGGCATCACCCAACGGTTTCTCCAACTCCACTCCAATCAGCAGAACCGATGAACGATCACTTTGAGTTGTTACAGAGTCTCCAACGCCTTCATCAGCTTGATCCGATGATTGCTCGTTTATCTCGTCCTTAATCTCAATGGATTGCTCTCGTTTCTTTGACTTTATAGAGTCCTGGCATCTTGGCCTCCGTCGGAATTTACGAACGCTCCATTTCTGCACGTCCGCATGACTTGACGATCGCTGAAACGACGGCAACTCCTGCACAAACTTCTTCTCGACGTATTTCGTCTTGATCCAGTTCTCTCGCACAATGCTGAAAGGCAAATCTGAATGAAATACATTGCAATTTTGTGATTAACATGGGTATACCCAGTGCAGAACGGCGTGGCTCGTGCGAATGTATCAGGAACGTTGCCTTCATAAACACGATTAACCACAAAGTTTCCCAACTCGGCCATAACTTTGACGATCTCCGGCTCCCAGTCGTCTAGCGTCAATGAGCGAACTTTGCTGTAATGGACGCCAAGACTACGATGAACGCCCGAACAATCAATGCATAATGTAATTCCGAGATTGATGCTAGCCCAACGAGGATTTTGACTGCCACAATCGCAGCATGTATTATTCCCCGGGATTTTTATCAATTGCTCCCACATTCTACAACACAAATCAATGAAGATCTTCTAGAAACATGAAATAAAGGAAGCTCTAACTTTATTTTGCGAATTTTCTCGGTTTGTTGCCGACTGCCTATCGAAAAGTTGCTGTCCCGCGGGTAATTACTGCTTATCTGTGATGCATTGCCGTAGGTATTATCGTTAGATGTGCGCTGAATTGCAGCCCCAATTCCGCGCTGCAAAGCAGCAATCCAAACATCGTACATTTGCTTGGAATCTGCTTGAAGCATGTGGCTCCTATAAGTAGGCAACTTTTTACACATCGACATACAAACATTGCAAACATAATCAGCACAGTAAGCAGAAACAGGAAGCAAGCCACTTACCGCTTGTCATTTCTGCAAGTTCAGTTCAGGAACAGGAAAAAATGTTTAGATAAGGCATTAAAGATAGATAGATATGATAAACTTACTTGAGCGGTGATAAGACTTCAAAACAAAAGCGTCGTTCGCCATCTTGGACTGGTTTCACTGTACACAACCGTAAATCTTCCTCCATAACGGTGGAATTATCCTCGCCTGTTCGCTTTCTGGAATTGCAAAAATTAGATTCTGTTTCTACAACAGAGAACCTATTTAGAACCTGTAGACTAATTTATTTTCATGCAGGCAGAACCAACGCCGATGCCATGATTTGAAGGCGTTGGAAGTCCTCTTGAATAAGTAACCTTCCAGAATAGGGTCACTGGTTCCATTTCCCAATGCTGGAATAGCTTCAATGTTGTTAACAGCACTCAGGGAATTATCCAATTCTTTTCTCAAATTTGTTGTCTCTTCTCGCATATCCCCAATCTATAAACATGTCAATATTATTAAAAAATATAGACAATTTCAAAGGAAACATCACCTCATCGGCTAGATTCTTGTAGAACGGTTCCAAATCTCCACAAAGATCCGATCCCTGGTGATAGTAGGTCGTACAAGCATGCATATAAGATAAAAGCTATAACAGAAATTACAAATATAACTATCTAAAGATTGAAGCATGATTTTGCGGAGAAGGCTTACAGTACTTAAAATTTCATGCCGCTTTTTCGACTGCAATATGCGCACCGAATTAACATAACTTAATGATTGATGTCCAAAGCATGAACGGGTCGCAACTAGCAGGTTTTGAATTTCTTCAGCTTCCTGCTGTTTATTCTTGGACACCTGGCCGTTGCGCACCAGGACATTATCCAGATCAGTTGAGATTTTTTCGAAAAGCAGTCGATTTTCTTTAACATCTAGAATACATATTGAAAGAACATGATAAGCATTCAATTTTGCATGAACATGATAATTCTTGAAGTGTTAGTCAAAGAGTTGTTAATGATATTAAGATTAGGAAAGTGTGATGAGAAATTTGCTAACAGGTTGTTGCAAAAAGAGACTGCGTCATGTGACAACAAATACACACCTTTAATATCACTCTTTATGAAGGAAGTAATGTTCCTGAGAACAGTTCGTGAAGCCTGATCCAACAAGGTGGTGTGAAACTTATTCATTTCTTGAAAGCCATGTATTAACTTGTTCAAGGAAGACAGCACAACTGGATCATCTTTGAAATGGTGGCTTAGATCCCACAATGAATTGGCAAATGAACTAAAAGCAATTCAATCAATTATTGTTCAAAACATGAAGAATATTGAGTGCTACCATTGATTCGATATGTACAGCTTGCCACTGTCTATCATTGTCCCACATAATCTCAGAATTTTATCGAGCTTTTGTTCCAATTGATCCACACTTGCCTCCTCTTGGCAAATTATATATCTGCAAGCGAATTAATTACATAAACGTAGCGAAAACATATGCAATTCTTACCTGAATTTCGGCGAATCCCTCAGGCATTCGTCATAGGACAAATCCTTCAACATTTTGGAGAAATCTCTAACTTATCACTACAGTTCAATAACACAACACTAACAATGAGTCATTCTCATATAGGCAATAATGAATAAGAAAGCTTCTAAGAATTAACAACTTTACACATCAATTATGTACAATGACACAAGTATGCCATGGATAAAATAACCGCGAAGCCACAAACCGCGAGGGGCGATAGTGATTGTATGGTGCGTTCAATAATGTGATCGAAACTTTTAAGTTCAAAAATTAATACTTTATCATTGAAATTTATTTCAAAATTTAATTTTTTTCCAATGATATTTCAATTTACTTCTAAGTTTTCGCTTCAGTCGTGTTAAATTGAACACAATTATTTATTTGACCGTTTGCATGCGTGAAGTAATAATCGAACGCACTATTTGCAGATTTGGAAAATGCGATTACAGCGCCACTAGTATTTTGTGAATCTACTTTTTAAATATTTAGGTTTAATGGAGTAAATATTTGACATTTAATTACCGTTGGAATAACCACTAACTGTGTACTCAATTATTGTGTTCTGATAAATTTTAAATGTGAAATATCGCAACAACAGAAAATCCAATCAATGGGTACTTTGTTATCCCTAATCGCCACATCATTCACCTTCCGGATGAATGGATGGATCGTTGGCATTCTCCCTAATTGAGGAAATTAAGCACGTGGATGTGCGTGGATTACACATGAAATGTAGGTGTAATTAGTCACTAAATTCGGTGAGCACCGTTGTGTAAATGCAATTTAAGGTAAATACCAACTTGGTATTGTGATCAATCTACTTTTAATTCATGACATTTATCATTTCAGCCATTCCACGAAGTATTGGGGATGATTAATATCGTAATTTCTGGATCAAAGGGTAGCATGAAAGGATGGCTTCAATTTATGCTTATTCATATAGCGGATTATTCATGACGGATTGTAGAAGCGAAGTGCGTCGTCAATTGGGATTATCTGCACTTTAAATAACATGAACGTGCTCTACATTTGTTTAATGAAATTTGATTTTTTGTTAAAAGATTGTCTCGTGTAAGTATGGTTGTCTATAATAAACCTCATTAGTTAATTGTAATATTCTAACAAATTCAACTACGAACAAAACATCTTTGTTAGGTCAGAGGAAAATCAACGCACATTATAATTATAATTACTCGCTGCATAATTTAACGTCTCACTATTATTTTAGCGCTTCGGAAATTCAAAGGGGAAACGCACGAGTCAAGCGTACAAAAGCGAGCGCCTGGCTTGCACTCACTATGTTATTGATATTGTATGTGAGGCACAAAGCCGACACAAGCCAGCCATGCATGCGCGCTCGTCCTGAAGGAGTCATAACCGTTGGGAGGAGGAATAGTGCGCCGCCGGCAAGGCGCCTCTTATTACGGTAGGCACGGCATGTAAGTTGTTGCGGGGGCGCGGACGCCGAGCGCTTCTGCGGCGGAGGGGCCAGCGTTGCGTGTGAATCAAATGTAAATAAAAGCAATACTCTGACGGCATCGGCGTGCGCGTTGTATGCCGCCACACGAGCGTTTCAGTCTGGCGGCGGCGTCGTTGGCGGCTGGCTGCATCACCGCAATCCACGTCGTCAAATTCACACTCGCGGCCGCGACGTCCCATCCTCTCGAACTGCCGGCAAACATTCGAAGACGTGCTCCACGTGAAGCCCCCCGTGATGTTGGCATTCGTGCTCCTCAACGGCGAGCGCATCATAAGAAAATAGGGCGGAATTTCAATCATCCCTGCGAGCCGTCTACGAACAGGTACGCTTTGTCTTTATTGCCCGGTTGTTGCACTTTGAGCGCTCGTACACTTTGCATTCATCACGACGAATGAAAAGATTGGAATTCCCGGAAGGGTTGCACTATGCAACCCAATGTACGTTCCATATGACATTAAATTTGGAGATGTCATTAAATGATATTATTTGAGTTGTATAACAAAATATTGGCCAATATTTAATGGGATTATGGAGTGCACTCGGTCGGCAACATTAATTACCACTTTTATAGCGTATAAAGAGTTGCCGCGATGCAATCAAGAGCGGTGGTATTTTCACGTGCCATTAACTTGATGCGAATTGAGCGAACTCAATTAATTCATGGTGCTTGATGGGTGGTCGTATAAAGCTCACAAACAGGCCAAAGCAAACGAATTTATTTGCGGAATTATTATATTTACATATGAATTGGGGCGAGATGTAGGCCGCCCAATCAACGCTAATGCGAAATATCATAATTCAACTTTTTTTTTTCAGCACAGAGTGTTGAAATTCAATTTGGGCTGTTCGTGTAAAATCACTTTTTTCAAGTGCCGAACGAATGATGTAGTGCGCCTATAATAAAGTTAAACATCTTAAATCTAATTACGGATTCGAAGAGCTTCCTCTGGAACGACGCTGGGAGGATGTTGCGAGGGTGGTGTGATGAAATGGGAGGCAAAATGCCTCAAGGAAGTCTAATCGACCTGGGGCACTACTATTACGCTCGATGCGGAAAGCAAATAGCATTATCGGCGCTGGCTTCCATCCATTCCGCCATCAATTCCGTCATTCGCGCCCGATATAGACGTCAAAAATCTCATCAAATCTGGAATATTCTATGGCCATTGCGGAGTATTGGCGAACGATCATAGGCGGTTGTAATAAATATAAATGAACTACGTGGGATTATTCCCCGATTTTTTCCCTCCCGTTATGTATACGATTTCATTCGTCATTTTCTCGTTACAGGTTTCTGTTGATTACATTTGGGCGGGTCGACTATGATCGTCTGAAGGCGGCGAAAAAATGGGTGCGAACTACTCGGGGCGGCCGTCCAAGTCGTACAACTATGGCGAGGAAGGTAATTTTCCTCGATGTCCACCTCCTGGTGTTGTTATACACGCGTGCAGGAGACAAATGAGAAATGACTAAGCGAAAAAACAAAGAAAATGAAACAAAAACAGCGACGCTAGCGCTAAAACGCAGTAAAACAATCGCTGGTCGCTGGCAATATTAACCATACGGTGCATTATTAATCGAACACGTTTGCACATTATGCCGGGCGTTGATTATCCGCACAGAGCGTACACAAATGCGTCATGAACGCGGTATGGAATTTGATATGCGCCCCCGTCCCTCTTCATTCTTCTTCCATTATGCACGCCGCCATTGCGCTCTACAGGGCTGTGCAGCAATGTGTCATTGTCATTCATTATCCTTGTTAGCGTCAATCCAGTTGGTAAACTCCTCAGGTCACAACGACGCATCCATTAGATAACATAATCAATCGGGCGCGCGCGCGAATGTAATTAGTCCTATAGGAACGGTTTTACAACCGAATTGCTGTGATGCAAATTGAATAACACGGCCGCGAGCGATAATTGCGGTAACTAATTCATTTCGGCAATTCAACTCGAACGAGTATTATTGATTAAAGCGCTAAAAAGTGCTTGGATTTCCAATTTCCATTCCATTTCCACATTTCGATATTATAATATTCATTGTATGCAACCAGGCCTACGCCGTTGCCGCCATTCGCCAATATTGACATGTGTAATTCGAGAGGCAATGTTGATTTTGTTTATTTCAATTGAACAACGGCCGTTTCCTCTTATTTTGTGCCGTAGCGCTCCGCGTAATGAAATATGAAGTCGACGTTTGACGAGGGTCCCGCGCCGATGGAGTTTCGCGATCCGTTTGTTTGGAATCGAGTGTCTGCGAGCGCACCGAAACGACGAAAAAAAAAACGAATTGGGGGAAAAACACGCCCGAACGCCGTAACACAATCGTCAAACAATACAGCATTGACAATTCAATGGAGTTGAAGTTGGACCGAACAGTGGGAAATTCGCTGGCGGAAGGAAGTTTTATGTGTTGCCAACTTCTCGCGATATACGAGTACTGATTTCTCGAGTGGTGCTTGCACGCAAGGAAAAGCGCACCAAATGCAATTTCATTCGAGCGCGCACGAGGACGAGCAATGAAGCGCAAGAAATGCGAACGTCGGCATCGTTTAAAACGCATTAGAGCATATAAAGGAGAATTTGTCGCATATTTGTACGGGAATACATGAGGTACAATAAATTCACAATGAATGTGAAGACGTTTTCAACGGCAGCGTGGCCGAGCGGTCTAAGGCGCTGGTTTTAGGCACCAGTCCGAAAGGGCGTGGGTTCGAATCCCACCGCTGTCAAGTTTTTTTGGTTCATTTCATCGGTTATATCTTCCAGATCCTTGGGGTCAAATTTCATTATAAGTAAATTTTATGAGACCTTTGAATCTGAAGATCTATAAAACGATCCAATTATTGTTCAGGAAATATGAAGTCTGCTTTTAACAATAAGATCGCTTCGGTTGGATTTTCAGTCCATATTGCTCGACCTACAACAAAAAGGAAAATTATCGATAAATCGAAATAAAACCGCGACCACATTTCGGACCCGGAATGATATTGTAGCCAATACATTTTCTTGCGTAAACAGAACGCAAAGCAAACAAAAACCGATCGAGATCGGTACCGAATGACGTGATCCGCGTCAGGGAGCAACGCGAAAGGATCCTTATCCCTTTCCGCGAGCGCACTCGTGAATGTTGACGTGCCGGACATCAAGTTCGACGTGCGCGCTCTCAACCAGCTGGATGAATGGCAGAGCGGGCAGAGCTCACTCGGCCGCTAATACGATTGCGGTGGGCCACGGGAATCGGCCGAGACGGGCGTATAATATCCGGAAAACACATCCGAGCGGGGGAAAGGTGCGCGCAGCGAACGGGAAGTTACGAGGGCCCGACAGATGCTCGAGATGTGGATCACTCACAGTGATTCCCCCATCTTCCTCCATCCTTCCCCAGAATCCTTTGCCCAAGCTCATCATGCTCACGCATAAAAGCTCGATTTCTTTATCCGGCTGGAATCGGGCCTCAACTGCCACTTGATTTGATGTGAAACACAGCACTTAATAAGAAATCGATGGGGATTCGATCCCGCCGAAAACGAGCAGTTTAACCGTGTGGTCGAACAGCTTGCGCAACTTGCGCGCACGTTTTAATTAAATTCGTGTCGCTCGACGAACTTCTCTCAAGCTGGAGGAAAGTGCGAGACGCTGGGAGGATGGCGGCACGCGTTCGACAAAGTTTTCCAGCGGACGCAACGGACCGTAAAGCAATCCACTTAGTTGCAATGTTTTAAAAACGTTTAGAGCGAGCACTTAATTCCCTAATCCCCTGCGGCCTCTCGACCCGCAACATTCGCCTGCTTGCGGCATATCAATACGATTTTAATTTCATTCTCTGATTGGTGCATGTGTGCGTGTGTTCCAGTTAACTTTGATCACTTCCAAATCCTGCGCGCCATCGGCAAGGGCAGCTTTGGAAAGGTAAGCAATGTATTTAAATGCTTATAAATTTCGTAACGGTAGAAACAAGATGTCGGTCTTATGTGCTCACATTTGCGTTGCGCCTCGTTTTGTTTCCCCCTGATTGCGTTGCTGGTTTCGTGCGCTTTACGGCTTGTGACAGTCAGCTGGAAATGCTGTTTCCTCGAGCGTTTTGGACAACATCCACGCAGCGAAATATAATAACGTTTTATGAAGCTGTCAACAATCGTTATTGTGCTCGTAATTCAAGCTAATCCCCTCCTTCGTAGTAAAAAGCGTCGTATGAAGCCAGCGAATTCATATTTTCGCCCTCAGGCCATCATATTATTTATTTTCCACCGTTTGCTGCTAGCTTTTTGTTGCGTTTTTTTTTTCATCCTGGTAGTCGTTTGTTCGTTTGTGCGACTGTTTGTTTGTTTGTTTGTTTGTAATTTATATCGATTGTGCATCGGCCGCCAAAATCTAATTTCAATTTCGTCCTTCGCAGGTTTGCATCGTGCAGAAGCGCGACACGAAGCAGATGTTCGCAATGAAGTACATGAACAAGCATCAGTGCATCGAACGGGACGCTCTCAAGAACGTCCTGCGCGAAGTCGACATCCTCACGCGCCTCGAACATCCATTCCTCGTCAATATTTGGTTTTCATTTCAAGGTACGCCAACCGATACTCCAACAATTGCCAGCAACCGCAGATTGTAATTACATTTTTGTAGTTTGATGTAATCTGGGTTGCATATAGTTCTGAAAGCAATTTTCTATAAAATGCCATATTTTTCATACATAATATACCTTGTATATGGACGTTGTAGACGAAGAGGACCTCTTCATGGTGACTGATTTGCTCCTCGGCGGCGACCTGCGCTATCATATCACACAAGAAGTCAATTTTACGGAGGAGGCAGTGAAATTCATCGTCGTCGAGCTCGCTCTTGCGTTGGACTACCTGCAGAGCAAGAATATTGTGCATAGGTGAACGCGAAGATTGACTGCGCGCAATAAACACTAATGAAAATCCTTTTTGCAGAGATATTAAACCGGATAACATACTACTGGATGAGAAGGGTGAGTGCTGCAATTACAACATATTGAAATTGACGTGTAACATCTGCCACTGGTGGCGCCACGTGCGTTAGCAAAATTGCGTAAGGCATAAAAATATCAGCCAGGGAAATAATTAATCAAAAAAGGTGAGACCTTACCTGGCGTTGGCTCCAATGAAAGATTTACGAGGCATAGGAGTGGTGCACGATCGCAGCCGCGCCACAGTGTTGACTTATTCATGAATTTTGAGCAAGTTCCAAATTACTTGATAATGTCTTCGTGTTGCTGCGTATAAATCCGCAGATTACTTGAAAACTCGCCGAGGCAAGTTATGACGATCGCTGGATGAATTAATTCCCGGGTTTCTGCCGAAGTGCACACGCTTCGTGAATGCATGGAGCATAAAAATTTACGACCTTAGTTCGCCCAACTTTATGTGCCTGTTGATGCGTACCCCCAAGTGGGGCGATCTCTTAACCTAAAAAAAAACACGATAGAAAAATGCGTGGAGTGAGAAGAAGTCTGGAGATGGCCATTCCTATGCTGCACATGTAAAAATTTTGATGTGGGACAACGCCACTTTTAATGCAACGGAAAAGTTTGGAACCAGAACCAGGTGCNCCTACGCTACGCACTTGCAGCAGAGTCGGAGAAGCGACGGCTAAGAACCTTTTATGACCCTTAAGTAAACATTCACTTTTTCGAGTTAGGGGCATCTCCAGAGTTCTCCTCCCTCCACGGAAAAATGGAAAAAAATGATATTCAAACTTTATGTATTCATTTGTTTGCTGGAGTTTTACCTTTATGCACAGGCCATGCGCACGTGACCGACTTCAATATCGCCACCGTGTTGGACGAGTGCCAATTAGCAACCTCCATGTCGGGCACCAAACCGTACATTGCGCCCGAAATTTTCGAATGCGCCGTGGACGTCTGCGTGGGATATTCCTATCCTGTGGACTGGTGGTCGTTAGGTAATACAATCCACAGTACAAACAAACGAAACACGATCCAGATGTTGTATTCATACCTGCCCTGGGTGTTATTCGCTCTAATGCTTCCGGTTGGATTTCTCAAGGTGTTGTCCTCTACGAGATGCTGCGCGGCAGACGCCCGTTCGACATCCATTCGAACACGAGCATACAGGACGTCCGCATGCTCTTCCAGCTGGGATTAACCTATCCGGACTCATGGAGCGAAGACATTGTCGACTTAATTGGCCGATTGCTATGCATCAGTCCCGGCGAGCGCGTCTCCTCGCTGAAGGAGCTCAAGCAAATCAAGTGCTTGCAGACGACGAACTTCGAGCAAGTCCTACAAAAGGCAGCCCAACCGCACTTCGTGCCCGCTGTAAGTTCCGTGCTACTCGGCCTCATTCCTGCACCCCCTTAACGCATACTAATGCGCGGCTGGCATGTTGCAGAAGGACCACTTGAATTGCGATCCCACGTTCGAGCTCGAAGAGATGATCCTCGAATCGAAGCCGCTGCACAAGAAGAAGAAACGTCTCGCCAAGCAACGGTCAATTAAGGAGATTCAAACTCCAATTCCCATTGAAACCGTACGTCTTAAGCCACTGAGGGCAGCACTGTCTATCTGCAAATCAAATTTTGTTACATTTATCCATATTTTATGACTTAATTAATTAATCTTACAGGAATCAGACGCACAACTCGACCAATCAATCGCGATCATCCCAGATTTTCGTATCTTCAATCGTTACCAGGAGCTGGAGCGACGTGAACGGGAACGCAAGGAGCAAGCATGGGAACACGAACTGCAAATGGCGATGAATTCGTCGCATCCGCTCGAAACGCTCCCTGAACATCATCCACTCCAGACGTGTCGCAGCTGTCCGAAATTGGACTCTCACGATGATGAGGTCCTCTCGAAGTCGGCGAAATCGGTGAAGCTGAAAAAGATCGCCAGTTGCGATACGGCTGCCAGTCGAATGGATGCACCCAACGGCACAAATCCACGATGCGTTCGACCGACGTGCAATATTAGTGACGAGGAGGTCGTGCAAAAACTGCAAGGATTAGAATTCATTGACAGGACGCCATCGCCCAAAGACATGGAACGACTACACAACACTTAGATTAGACTGTAGCAGGCAGAGTAGCCCCAATTTTAATTAATCATCTCTAATCAGGTGCTATTTCAAGTTACATGAGATCGTTGGCATTATGCAACTAATAGTACACAGGCACACAGAGCAAGGATAATCTTGATTAATTGAGAAACAATTGACACGATACTATCATTTGATGACGTTCATTTGACATTTCTCGAAGGAAATGGCGTCGATGCGTTATTAATCATTTGGTTTTTGATCGAACTTGCCTTTTCAATCATCATCGCGTGAAAGGACCAAAGATATCACTATATTTATGTATTTTATATCAAAAATATATATTATTCACCATAATAAAATATGTAAATATTTTGCACAGTAATCATACTAAGGATTCCCCTCCTCAAAGTATGACGTCAATTCAGCGGTAATCAAAATTTTGTTATAAAACCAGCGTTCCACGTTCGTGGAACAAACAGGTTTTATTCAATAAGCTAGAAAGACAAATGAGTCAGTCCTGATGAATTCATCACAACGTTGCGGTGAATTGGAAGAACTGGGCACGTCAATATAGTAACTAAAAAACAAACTCTACAAACTGAATTGAACCCTTTGTGCGGGGTTAACTGGAAGCCTAAAAACGATTCAGACGGCAGTAACATCTGTCGTCTCAATCCTTGAAATCGGTTCCATCACCTTGACGCTGAGATTATTGGGTGATTCGGGACTGATTTTCATATTTTGCAGAATTTCGATGACATTATCGACGACGACAGGCGCCACTTTTGGCGAGGTGGACTCTGTCTCCTCGGTGGCTGCCTCCTCCGTAGACTTGCCCTCTTTGGCACGCGGCTTCGCGTAGTGCAGATAGCAGAAACCCTTGTAGCCGCGCCAGGTGATCTCGTTCGGCTTGATACCGCGCTCGTTGAGTGCATTCTTCAGGTCACGAACGCGCACGGTTTTCTCGATGTTGCTTACCATGAGCGAAAAGTCGATTTGCGACTTATTACGACGAAACTGACGCCGAAGTCGATTTGCAGGCTTCGCGTCTTTTCCAAGCTCATTTGCCTACATGATCCATACAATGGTTTGATTAAGGTGAGTTAATTGGGTTGCATACATACCGAATCGGCGCCATTTTCCTTAGCTTCCTTTGCAGCTGTAACGCGTGAACGTTTCTTGAAGAATCTGCGAGCTACACGTTTCTTCAAAGTCTCGCCTTTCGATTCTTCAGCCTGTGAATCTGATGTGTAAGCCTCTGAGCGAGGTCGTCGACGTTGAAATCGCTTATAGGCGAAATACTTCTTGGGTTCGTAGGATTCGATATCAGTGTCCTCCTCTTTCAAGGTAATCTCCGTCCCTTTCCTATTTAGAAATGATAAAAGTAGTATAAAATTAAGATGCTGATTGTAGTAAAGAAATACTTTTCGGCGATGGCCTTCAACTCCTGGAGAACAGGCATCAGATTAAGCCTGCGACTCGAAAGGAAGCTCCAAATAATTCCTGCAGGACGCGGAAGTCGATTTGCCACCTTGATGATCTTCGTCGGAGTCAGAATATAGTCTACAGGAACGTCGTAAGGTTTGAACATTTCCACTGGCAATACATCAAAAACCTGCAATCAAATTTCCAGTGTTAATTAACAAAAATTGGAAGAAACAAATGAATGCAAACCTGCAAATCATGAACGATTGTCACCACGACCGTTTTCTCCGAGATGGCGCCCATTTCCTGCAACATGGCGAATTCCAAATCGGCGTAGCCTTTGCCTTTGCCAATGCGGTAGCCATCCACGGAGACGGCGACGCTCCCCATAACGAAAAGATCGATGGGGATGTTATCAGTAAGCTCGATCGTGAGTCCGTTGTGTTCAATGCCACGTCGACTGATTGCTGTGCGTATCTCGCCTTTGGAGGCGCCTTCTTCGACGCGAATATGCTTTAGCAGGCCCGTTTTGAGCCGTGGCACCGGGACGTAGAGCGCTTTCTTCGCCTCCAGGACGACGATGCGCGCGTTCTCTTGTGCTTTGTCCGGATTTACCTCTACATTAGTAGCAGCCATGAACTCGTCGAGCTGGAGCAGCTTTCCAGCAGCCTCATCGCTACCCTTGAAGTTCGGTATGCGGCCGTAGATCGGCTGCGGAAAATTGGCGAAACGTTTTGCCTCCAGCGTTTGCCAGACATGCTTTCGGTAGGCGATCTTTGTGGCCTCAATCGGTTTCGGTTGCTCTTCATCTAAAACGCCAAATGATAATAACTCTAGTGTATGGGTGTTTCCTATGTTTCCCAATAGAGCCGGATATTGATAAGATTCATGACGTACCTTTCGGGGAAGACATCGTAGGGCACGTCGTGCAGATTGCGCACACCAATTCAGAGGTAATGAGAAGGTAACGAGCGCTTCAATATTTGTGCACCGTTTGCGTTCAGAATTATTTGTTAGTCATTTGGACAATTGGTTGCTAAGAAATAAAACTGTTTTTGTTTCTGACGAATCAAAACCTTCTGCGACCTTCCCATCATAAAAGCGACAGAATGCACCAGATGCATCAGATGAAAGATGGGAACTTCTTTTTAGTTTGATGAGCAACGACCTCATACGGTGGAGCGCTAAAACCAACAAATGACTATTATTTAAACTAATTAATAAACTACAATGTTTTATTGCTTTATATTTACGATTTGTCCGATATGTTATTATTTTTATTTATTTATCGATTGCAATTGGAATTATTTGAAATTAGTTACGGAAATCACCGTCTAGAGGGCTGCACATGTACAGTTTTTAGGTTATAACAACAAGTACGGCAAATTTTTAGATAAAAGGTAAAATCTCAATAAATCCAGGATATTTTAGTGGTAATAATGAATGTACCGCAACATCGACAAGTATTGTCGTTATATAAAAGCCTTCTTCGGTATGGTCAGCAATTACAATTTACAGATAAGAAATATTTCTACAAACGAATCAAGACTGAGTTCAAATTGAACAAGACCCTGGACAATCCTAAAGATATAAATTTCAATTATCAGGTGGAGTTAATTAAAATCCTTTTTCATCTACTAATTTTCATATTATTGCAGAAAGGATTGGTTATGCTTGAAAGGCTCACAGTTGTATAAAAATGTTACAATATAGGTTCGTCAAATATCTCATAGGATACCCAATAATCAAAATTATACCTCAACAAAGATTCAAGCACAATATAGATTACAGTAAAGTCCCTCAACTAGTTGATAGTGAATTAGTAGAGCAGTATGTCAGAGGTTCTGGACCTGGAGGACAAGCTACTAATAAAACTAACAATTGTGTAATCCTGAAACATATTCCAACTGGTATTGTTGTGAAGGCCCATCAATCAAGATCACAGGATCAAAATCGTAAAATTGCCAGGGAAATTCTAACAACCAAACTGGATAATTTTATCAACAAGGATATGAGTGTGGAAGCACAAATTGCAGCCATCAATCGGAAGAAAAGTAGCGATAGAGATCGACGCCGGGAAAAACTTAATAAATTGAAAGAAGAATGGAAGAAAACAAATGAAACCTGATTGTAAATAGATAAGTGAGTAGTAATTAATAAAATTGTATCTACAAATAATCAGTTTTGTCATCACAATAAACATTAGATACAATGAATCCATCGGAATGTGCTACCGTTCAAAGATCACGAAAAATTCAAATTCGAGTCATCTTTACAATGAAATTATTGAATAATTTAGTCGAACGATTTCGATCTAATCTTATATCATTTGAATCACGAGATACGAGACTTCTGTACTGGCGGTTTCTTATCGTTTCGCGAAAATTATTCAAGTCAAATACATTTGGGAACTGCTACTCAGAGCAAGCAGGATATAATTTGTATCAAAATGTTTATCAAAATGCCTTTGTTGTTCAAAGGCACACGCTTCGCTCAATATTTCTCCATTATCATTGGTAAGTATTCAAGAAACATCAAAAACACATATGAAATTATTGTTTTCAGCTGCTTTGGGTGTAACTTCATGTGCAACTTACTTGATATGGCCATCACCAACTATTACTAAACTGAAAGCTGAAGACTCACCTCTTGGAAAACCCATCACCAGTGTAGGTTCAAAATCAAAGTTACTTTATTAAACTAAACTTTAAAAATTCCAGGATGAAAGTTCATGGATCGTTGCTATATTTTTGCTGACGGGATTACCCGTTGGGATAACTTATCATTTGATCATGGGACGCCTCGGCCGGAAACTCACCTTTCAAATCGCATCAGTATTCCTGTTTATACCATGGCTTTTGATCATTTTTGGCGACAATGTAATCTACGTCCTTGCTGGACGCGCAGTTGGAGGTGTGGTCCTTGGGATGACAATCATAGTAACAAATATCAACTGAAATCAATGCATTGAATTAATTTTACTGTTTTTTTTTAGACAACGTCAATGTATGCTGCTGAAATTTCGGACCCGGATATCCGCGGACGTTTGGGTACTTCCTATGGCATCATGAAACTTTTTGGTTCAATTTTTGTCCTCGGCGTTGGCCCCTTCGTTTCGTACGCCACTCTGGCTGTTGTCTGCGGAGTAGTACCCTTGGTGCATTTCGTCCTGCTCTTCTTCATCCCGGAATCTCCTTATTATTTGGTAAGACGCAATCGAATCGATGAAGCGCGCGCAGCGTTGGAATTCTTATCTGGTACGACTGAAGAAAAACTAATCAACGAGAAATTGGACGCGATATCCTTATTCGTGACCGAAGATGAAGAGCCCCTTACAATGCGTCAGGTTTTATCGAATAAGCTCTATCTTAAGGTCATTGGAATCGTTGTAACCGTCAGCATGTTTGAATACTTAAGCGGATCAAACGCTGTGATGGCTTATCAACAACAGATTATTGAGAGCAGCAAAAGCAGCATCAACGGCGAAATGTCGAGCATCATCTTCGCCGTGATTCAAATTCCTGCAGGTGAGTGATTTGCATATTTCCAAGCGGCCATTTTGTAATCCTTCATTTGGGGTTTCAGCCATAATTTCAGGATACCTTGTCGACAAATTAGGCCGCAAGGTGATCCTCTACATCGGAAGTACAGGCTGCGCAATTTCGCTCATCGCAGAAGGCATCTACTTCTACCTGCAGGACAAACTCCACGCGGATGTCTCAAGTCTCTCATGGCTGCCGACCACAGGAATAGTCGTATACCTGGTGACCTACGCCATATATGCATCAATTCCATACATTCTAATTTCGGAATTCTTCCCGCATCGGCTCAAAAATATTGCCACAACATTCTTTTTAGTGAGTGGCATCATCTGCGTGTTTTTCGTGACGAAAACTTTCGAGCCGATAAAAGATGCATGGGGGGTTTACACTGCATTTTGGTTGTACGCTTTCTTTTCAATTGCCACCATTGTCTTCACGTATTTCTGCCTCCCTGAGACGAAAAACAAATCGTTCGAGCAAATCGAACAGGACATCTACAAGTAGGCTTACATTAAGTCATTAATTTTGCACACAACGTGTGTTTACATTTTCGTAAAATGATTCAAGTTCATTCAACACTTGAATGTTATCACTTTTTAACTCGAGATGATTTTAATCGGAATTATTAAATCTAGACATTTAAGAATATTATCGCGAAATCAGAAGATTTTGTGATTACATTAAGTTCCGCTCATTGCTGAGTATATCTCGATTGATGTGACGTAAAAACTGCGAATTCCTGGCGCAAATTTATCAGGAATCACAAATATACAATGATTACGTCTGAAAGAAATCAAATGAAATGCAATAAGCAGTCGGATTGCATCATGGAACGATAACAAACGATCGGATTTAACGTTTAAAAAATAAATTTAAAATCATTGAACATTAATAATGAAGGCTTGGCATTTACATGAAACCAAATATTAGCACTTAATTCGTATCATCTTTAATTAATCCTCGTCACGCAACTTGCGCCATTTTCTTCAACTCCGGAGAGACTTGGAAATTGCATCCGGTACTTGAAAGCACATCCTCGACTTGAACACCTTCTGCCAATTCAATTAGCGTTAAGCCATCCTCAGGATGCACATTAAAAACGCACTAAAATCGAAGTTAATTAGTAACAGTCGTTATTATTTCATAATTTATACCTTTTCGGTAATGATCATATCAACAACTCCCTTTCCAGTGATTGGCAACGTACAATTTTCGATAATCTTCGGGCTACCATTCTTGGCCGTATGTTCCATGCAAACGACGACTTTTGTGCCCGGCGCAGCCACCAAATCCATAGCACCACCCATACCTTTCACCATTTTTCCCTGAACATACAAAAAATTAGTTTTCAACCTGGTAAATAAGAACTATTCTTACGGGAATCATCCAATTGGCAAGATCACCATATTGTGAGACTTCCATCGCACCCAGAATGGTTAAATCGATATGACCACCTCGAATCATGCCAAAACTTTCATCGCTACTGAAGAATGAACCTCCTGGAATAACGGTCACAGTTTCCTTTCCAGCATTAATAAGATCCGGATCAACTTTATCTTTTGTGGGGAAAGGACCCAAGCCTAAAATGCCATTCTCGGATTGCAGGAAGACTTCGACATTTGGTGGAATATAGTTTGAAGCCAGCATCGGCATTCCAATGCCCAAATTAGCTAAAGATGAACAGAAAGTTGTAAAATTCATAAATAACTTGTGATAGTATAGGCAACTCACCATACATTCCATCTTTAAATTCCAATGCAGCTCGACGAGCAATTCTTTCACGCATTAATGCAGCTGGCGTTGATTTGGCAAGAGACTGATCTCCAGAGTCTTTCGTTATTGTTGTTTTCTGCGAATAAACATTATACTACATGATAAAGTATTTTGAGAAGTTGTAATTACCTCAATTCGCTTTTCATAAGATGGCCCCTTAATAATCCTATGTACAAAAATGCCAGGTAAATGGATTTCATCAGGATGCAATTGTCCTACTTCAACAATTTCCTCAACTTCAGCAATTGTAATATTTGCTGCCCTTGCCATTGCTGGATTGAAGTTTCTAGCAGATTTGCTAAAAATTTAATCATTGAGTTTCATCCATCTTGTTAATGATTTGTTTGATATACTTGAACATTAAATTGCCTGCTTTATCAGCCTTTTGTGCTTTGATCAGGGCAAAATCACCAGTGATAGCTGTCTCCATGATGTAGTTCTTTCCATTGAACATCCTTGCTTCCTTCTGTTCACTGGAAATTGCCACATTACCCTTATTATCATACTTGATTGGTGCTCCACCTTCATGCACCAGTGTTCCATAGGCAGTTGGTGTGAAAAATGCTGGAATACCTGCTCCTCCTGCTCTTATCCTTTCTGCCAATGTGCCCTGAATCATTTACTTCAGATTAATAAGAGAAAACTTTGTTTATGAATCTTATACCTGAGGAGTTAGTTCGACTTCCAATTCTCCTGAAAGGTACTGCCTCTCAAATTCAGCATTTTCACCCACATATGATGAAATCATCCTTTTGATTTTCTTCTCATTGAGTAGCAGACCCAAACCAAATTTATCCACACCTGCATTATTGGAGACAACTGTGTAATTTCCTGCTGAATGCTTTAGCAGAGCTGATATCAGATTTTCTGGAATACCACATAAACCAAAGCCTACAATAATTCATATTAGCAATAGAATATATCATCATTTATCATCTAGAACCTCCAACTAATAATGTGGTATCATTTTTAATGTCATGAATAGCTTCTTGGGCACTGGCATAAACTTTCTTGCAAGATTTCGTTGAGTAGCTAAATGTAGTAACCTGGAAATTAACATATTTAAGGACAGTTTTTAAGTAACAGATGCTTAGGTACCTTCCATATGCCTGTGTTAATATACTTGATATTGTTACACAATAATGCTTTGCTTAAAACTTTATTAATTAACATTTTTATCGGTGGTGAACCAATTTTCTAACCTAAAAACGACTGCTTTAATTTCTACGGTTTTCAACGCACTGAAATCGCAATAGTGATTCGCGAAATGTATAAAAATAAAAAAGCAAACGTAATGACAAACAAAATACTCGTTGTTTACGCGTTTGAGCGAGAGAAATACTTAGAAAGTAAACATGGGAATGATATCAGCAGGTCCTAATACTTTGATACAAGTTCTATAAGATTCCACAGAGATAAATATTCATGTATTCAAATAAGCTTGATGATCTTTGCTCCTCGTTGCGGCAGAACGATCTCAAATGCGCTAGCAAAGTGTAGCAGTAATTTATGTGATAGAATAAATGATTTGAAGGCTAGCAAGGTCTTTAAAATATTCATTTAAAAGTTGGTATAAACAAAAGTTACATAATTATGATATTTTGACAAATAATATAGGTTTTTTATAGATTAGCTGTTATCATTCTGCGCACTAATAAACATTCGCGCATATAAATGACCTACGCTCATTATATTCCGCTGCATTATCGTTCGCAGTGTCCTTGTGTAAACTTCAGGGGGCTTAACAACTTTCGGATCGCGCCAATGAAGCCCGTTTGCATCAACGCAGAAAAGCGCCGGTGAAGGGATATGATCACGCATGTAGCACCAGATACACTCTCGCAAAATCAAGACAATCTGAAAGAATGAAAACAATCAATTAACAAATAACAAATTACTATGAAGATTTGTACCTCTTGTGAATTCAGATGAGAGATTACATCCCGAATATTGCACAACGGTGCAGGGAGCAACTGTCCCAAGGCCATTACATCAATCACTTTTGTAGTTGTAGACATTAAATCCTTGTAACTCTCTGTATTTGATGATTTGCTCTGATCACCCATGCTAGTCCATTGATGAATTAAAGTAGCCGTAAGGGCACGTAAAAGTACGGAACAGTAGCACAATGAGGGCCGATTCAAAGCCACCAAATTCAACAAATCCCAAAGAAGCGGTTTTGTGTTGAAAAGTCGCCGAATGAGAAGATCTCGTTCGATCGTGACCTTCGAGAAGTCCTCTTCAGGCCATGGTAACCCGTTGTACATAACATCAGGGCTGATAAGCTGAACCAGCATCAAAGATATTAAGGTGAGGCTTTCTAGCTGGACGTCGGATTTGTCGCCAGGTGCTGAACAGCATTTTTTAATCGCTACAATTAGCTGCTCAGTGTTTCCGGCAACTAGATCAATCGGTGGTCGATAGACGCTTATCGATTTCCGCTTTCCGTTGCCGATAATACCGCCATTGTAGACTGATGAATGTTTTGTTAGATGTATAGTTTTGCTCTGTAATTGATGCAACTAATGATAGTAATTGATAGATATCAGTGAATACGAAACTTACAATTTTCTTGTTCTGAGTGATGAGATGTTTGTTGAGATCTGTCGCGTTGTTGTTATCTTCAATTTTTGCGCCGAAAAGTGCAGCATCCTTGGAGAAGAGGGATCGTTCCAAGAGCAATCTTAATGCAAGATTTCTCGAGATTTTTGAATGATGACTAAGGTTCTTTAATATTCGATGTACTCGTTTGAATCCGGAAATTCGCAGAATTTCATCTGAAATTTCATAATGTTAATGAAATTCTATAAATTTATTTTGTACTATACCTGTTTCAGAACAACATAGGAAGAAATACTTGACAACTCCATCGACGTAGTTTAGAATCACCTGGAGCGGAATTTGGTAGCTGTTTTTATTTGGGATATCAAGCAGATCCAAGATTTCGCATAAAAGATGCGAACATTTCGAATTCAACGCTTTGCTTTGGAAAATCCCCGACAATTCAGTCATGTTATACTCAATTCCTTTCGAAATACAATTCGATTTCAACATGAAAACATCATCGTTACGCTCCCACCTTAATAACAGCAGGATATTTTGCCACATCTGCTCGTATTTATGAACTTCAGCCAGCTCACTAGCGCATCCTTTAATTCCAACAAAATCATTGCCAAGAATCTGCTGCAAAATAACAGCAAAATGACCGCCCTTCTCAGCGTATCCCAAAGTATTCTTATCGATAAGCTCGTTATTCAGTATGCGCACTAAGTAAGCCAGATGTTTTGGCTGTTTCGCATTCTGTAGTAGAAATGAGAGCCCTTGTATGAGCATTGGTGGATTAACAGCGCCTACGTAGATACAAATACGTGCGGCCGTTTGCACAGCAAAATCATCGTCATTTAGCAATAGCTGGTGCACGTATTGCACGTCGTAGATGAGCGAATTAAGAAAATTCACTGAAGATTTATGGCTTGCGCTGTAGAAGCGAATGTTGTAGTCTAGTTCTTCGAGCACGCTTTCCAGCAAGCCGCGTGCACGATTGCTTACAGCCGCATATTTGGAGCTGTTGCGGTTTTTGCGCAGTGCGATACATTTCAGAAGTAATTCCAAAATCTGTTCACCACCTCGCGAACATTTCATAATCAAGTTGACGATGATTTCCTGCAGGTCGTCGCTAGATCCGAAGTATCTAAACCAGTCGTTTGACATGTTGTACAGCTTCATGATGATTTCAACCGTCACTGCAATAATTTACAATCAAAAATTTTTCTATTGTATAAATCAATGTACTTACAAATTCCTTTCACATTATCACAAACTGCATTCAGGATTTTATCCGATAATATCAGGATTTGCATCAAAAACGGTACAATCGCTTTAATACTAGTAGCATTCAATTCCGAGTTATCAGTCTTCTCTTGGTAACATAACTGCAAGAAAATGAATAATATCTCATGTACAGTGGGTTGCCTAACGTTCAACAAAGGAGAATATTTTACTTACCTGAAATAATTCCAATAGAGCTGTCTGGACACTTCTTGAATGGCTGGTAGTCAAATGGCCCAATATACCCACAACAGATTTCAACTTTGGGGAATCTATACCCTGCCTATATGATTTATTCTGGGTGAAATCTTTCAATCCACAAGAAAGAACCCTCTCAATAACTGTTTGTGGAAAGCAGCTGCCCACATGTGCAACAACCCAGTCAAAATAAGGTGAATGCTTCACTGAAGTATCAAGAAGAGCATTGATACATGCTTCAGTATTAGAATGCATCAGGCATGACAAACATTGTGTTGTCAAGTCCAAGAGCAATTTGGTAGCCTTGCAATTCATCCATAATTGCAGGGATTCATTCAAGCATGTAATTTGTGCTCTTGAAGAGAAGTGGCTGGAAATTTCGCCAAGAAGCTCCAATGACCAAGTGCTAATTATTGGTGCCCATGATTCAGCATTTGCAGAGACAAATGCATGCAGTAGGTTGTGCACCTCAATAAGCATTGCCTCCTCATATTCATCAGGTGTAATTGGCTTTCCTGTGTTTATTTCTTGCTGGAAATTTGCAAAACTTAATTTAAGTATTTCTGATTCTATTTTGAATGTTTACCTCTATTTGCATGATATGATTTAATGCAGCTGTGTCAAATACACTTTTTAGGTACTGTAGAACTGCAGGTCGACATGCTGGTAGATGTTTTATGAGATTTAATGCAGTTCTTGTAAGTTCAATTGATGGCCTTGCATACTTTCGAGTTGATGAAGCATTGATGAATGCTCTGAATTCTTTCATTAGGTCGGGAATAGCCAAGGTAAATTGTCCGCTCATTGTTATAACATAATTATTGATGAAACGACACTAAAATCACACTTTTTCGTGGTTTAGAATAGATATGTTGAAACTGTTTGTTTATTCCAGCTGAGGCTGTTTGTTAAATTTGTCATAACCTACAAATTCTTTTTGCTAGTTAGTTCTCTTAACATCCGTCAGTACGACAAAAATGGCGCTGTAAGACACTCAATTGCGAAGAAACAGAGACGGACTGCGTTAGAAACTTACAATTCATTAATATAAAAGGCCCACATATTTGTAATTATTACTCCACACCTGGCGCGTTTGGCAATTGTTTTCCCCCTCCAAGAATTGTCTCAAAGTTGGGTTATGTTTGCTGTTGATTTTGCCGAGTAAACTTTTATTGAAAATCTCTGAAAATAAGGTTTTTATTGTAATAAACGTGTATGTTATTGTTCTTTTTATACTCTATTGTTGTAGAAATGGCCAAGCATCATCCGGATTTGATCTTTTGTCGAAAACAACCTGGGGTGGCTATTGGCAGGTTGTGCGAAAAGTGTGATGGCAAATGTGTGATTTGCGACTCATATGTACGTCCTTGCACGTTGGTGAGGATTTGCGACGAATGCAACTATGGTTCCTATCAAGGCCGATGCGTGATTTGTGGAGGACCTGGAGTTTCAGATGCCTATTATTGTAAAGAGTGCACAATACAGGAGAAAGATAGGGATGGTTGTCCCAAGATTGTTAATTTGGGTAGTTCAAAGACTGATCTGTTCTATGAACGTAAAAAATATGGTTTTAAACGTCGTTAGGCTAGCAAATTTAGTTGTAAGACATTAATATTGACATCCAGGTAATTCATCATTTATTTGTAATTATAAGTTTTGTAATAAACCACATCTCTTGGAGGTAGTTTTAAGTGCAATTCTGTGTTTTTGTAAGCAACTTCCATTTTTACTAGCACTGTTCATCTATGTCTAGACATAGGCAGGCTTTATCAACATTATCAGAGAAATATTTCTATTCTCTGATATAAGATGGAAATACAAAGTTCAAATATTTGGTATTACATCTATGGTATCACAAGATGACTAATTCTATCTATATTTGATTCCCCTCTCATTTGTTAAATAAGTAATTCTTAAGCAGGTCGCATCAAAAAGTCGCACGATCACGCAAAACAAACGCCTTGCAGATTAGTATGCAAACGGCGACCTTCTGAATGTGTTTGGAAGTTTTTATTAATTAAACCTGCTTCAATTTGCCTCCAGGTAACTAGTCCCACCCAATATTATCTTAAATTCAGCCATTTCTAAGCAGTTCTAATCAACTAAGTAATTTCATTTGCAAACCAAGTTGTCTACATACCAGCATTCATGTACTGCTAATCAGTTTATAAGTACTTTTACGACTTAAGTACTTGATTACCATTTAGTAGCGTCTTTACAAAAACTGCATAAATTTCCATTAGCGAACAAATTCGCGTGGAACGAATCATATAGCGCATGATCTCTAGAATCGATACTGCTGGTAACAGCAGTAAGTGCCCACTCGATTCGAGAGAATCTAGCAAGTGGAATGCAATTGAAGTCGAAATTTAATCGAATTTAATCGAAATTGATGTATGAAAACGTGTGTGTCAGTATTCGAGCGTACTAGAAATCTTGTAGTTGTGATTTATTTCAAATAATAGGTTAGTATTTTTGTTACTTCCATGTGAATATCATCAATTATGAAGTTTACTTCATTTTAGGCAATTTGTATAATTATTTTCTCAGGTATGGATACAATTGAGTATTTAAAGAGTCCGGAATTAGTTTACAAAGTGCAAAACTATTTTGGTATCCGACGAGAGGCAGAAAAACATGAACAAGAACAGTCACAACAAATACATCATGAGGAAAGAGAGCAATTTCAAATAAACTCAAAATTCTGGTACCATTTATTTTGCTTTGGTACTGAACTAGGAGATGAATTATTCTACTCCACCTTCATTCCATTTTGGTTTTGGAACATTGATGGATATGTGGGCAGAAGAGTGGTGCTTGCTTGGGCAATCGTAATGTACATTGGTATGTAAAATTTGACAATGATATGTTAAATGTTTATTTACTGTTTTGTGTTTTAAGGTCAAAGCATTAAGGATCTAATTAGATGGCCTAGACCAGGCTACCCAGCAATTAGAGTACAAGACAAGTGGGCATTAGAGTATGGAATGCCATCCACACATGCAATGGTTGGTGTTTCAATTCCATTTTCTGTGCTGCTTTTCACTCTCAATCGATATCAGTATAATGTGTGGTTGGGTTTGACTGTTGCCATCCTTTGGTGCACATTGATTTGTGTTAGTAGGGTTTATTTAGGAATGCATACAGTATTGGTAAGTTTTGTTATTAAGTTCTAAATCTTTTTAATTCATTTAATATGATTTTAGGACATCTGTGCTGGATTGGGATTAGCAATCTTTTTAATGTTTCCTTTGGTGCCATTCGTAAATTATCTTGATAGTTATCTCTTAACTAATCCTATGTCGCCATTTCTATTAATGGTTACATCATTATTAATGATAGTTTACTATCCAAATAGTCAAAAGTGGACTCCAACAAGGTAAAATTGAAATTGCTAGCATGTTAGTCCAAATATGAAATGTTGGTTGCCTAACTTAAAAGTACGTTTGGAGAATATTTTACAATTTTTGATTTTCAGGGGAGATACAACAATGATTCTCTCCGTGACGGTGGGCGTACAGATTGGTTCTTGGCTGAATTACCAAACGGGCACGATGTCCGTGTCCGAATTATCATCTCCTTATGCAATCTACTGGCCTTCATATTTCATGACAGTATGCATTCTTTTACGCACCATGCTCGGTTTGGGCATCGTCTTCATCGTGTTGACCACGTGCAAGAAGCAGTCGTACAATTGGTTGTGCGCCCTGCTGAAGAAGACGCCTGATAATATAAAGAATAGCGAGAATTCGCTGAACAACAAGCAGAAAACGTTTGTGGAACTTGGCTGCAAGTTCATTACATGCACAATTGTTGGCATCTTCATCTTGTACTTCATTCCATTGACTTTCCGCGCGATGCGCATCGAAAGGCCAACGTTTTACACGGAAATTTGATAGTTCCTCACCGATATTGGTTGAGATAGGAATCGCTGCTGCCTAATCAGTACACATCGGTACAAATTACAAACGCGGATTGCTTGAATTTGCACTTAAATTTATTTATTCAGAGATAAATAAACTATCGACCATTTTAATCAATCAAGCAATCGCACCTAATCAGACAAAATGTCATTTTGATGTTTTCAAACGCTTGCTCCAAATGTAATATAAATCAACCACTTCCAACTAGATTAGAAGAAAATTCCAATGAATAATGATATGAATTGGAAGCCAATCAGTCCCAATTAGATGTATTAGCCTTGTATAGTGATATAGGAGACAAATGTTATTCAAAAACTGTTTCACAATTACTGCAATTAAGTGAACTGTTAAGTAATACATTTATGTAGACTCAGGACGGCTTTCCATTCGAAGGGCTATTGATTCTCATTGTGTATTTATGTGGTGTAATTTTTGTGTAATGTACAGATTAAGTAATGAATCATGCGATGCATTTTATCATCCCCTCATTCAACATACATGAAGTAATATCGCGCATTGAATTCGACAATTTTGAACGCATTGAATTCCCCAATTGGATTGGAGTGCGTGTACGGCATGAAGCGCAAATGATATCATAGATTCCTTATCGCGCCTGAAACAAGTAATTGATCATTCGAGGGGCGAGAGGCGGCAACCACACCCTAATTCCAGGGCGCAGCGGCCAGCAGGAATGGGCGCTGGGGGAATTCGTGCGCGCTACGTTGGCAGCACTGAAGCGTCACCGATTCGAACGGCCCAATCAGCTGCGCGCATCTGGTGGGGACCGCGCCGCCATCTTGCGAAGTTCGCGTGCGCGGCTAGCTGCGCGCACAGCAATTCGACGCGGCCGAACATTGCTCGAGCTAGTAAAGTGCGACCGGCTTTGTGTGTCTGGCTGGGTTTTCTGTGTGCGTGACGTTCCGTTTCGTTTTACTCGTCGCAAGCTGCCAGGGCTCGTTGCGGATCCGCAAAGGAATATACGTGCGTCCAGGTAAGGCGATTTACGTTTTGGTGAATTAAACTGCCCCCCGAATCCGCCGGCCTGCAGCGGGCCGGCCGTTGCGCCCGCTGGTGCAATGTGCCCATCGTGCATGCGGCGATAACATTTCGTCCGATTTGAACCCGGCGTAGCAAAAAAACGCGTCAAGTCGGTTACGAGCGCAAACAAAGCGATTCAAACCGCGCGGTGCACGATTCGCATGAGAAGTCTTCGCCGAAAGAATCGCGCCCAAGATGGGGAAATTGCGCTGTAGGCTTGTTTCATACGTGCGTCCAATTGTGCAATGATGATAGTGCATTTTCTTGTTAGACACGAAGAACATTTGTCGCGAGCGCGTCGAGTGGCATTTAAACTGTAAAACCCGGTAATTAGATGCCCCAAGTGGGCTTTGTCCAATTCATCATCCCGTTGGGTGCGTTTCGAGGTGTCGGTCGGAAGCTGCGTGTGCCTCGGTATCTTTACGTCGCTGAAAGATTGCTGTCGGAGGGCGGGGAAGTGCGCCGCATGTTGGAGAATCAATGAGTGAGAAAAACAAGATGTTTCGTGCCCGATATCGTTTGCTATTTAATTTCAATGCCACTCCCGTACCCTTGACGGGCGCTGGTTCTTATCCGTGCGCGCTGCATTCATGCTGTCTGCGCGTGGTTGGCAGCCGGCCGGCTGGGCAGCCCAGGGTGGCGATGGGCTCCCGAACACCAGCAGCCAGCCAGCCAACTTGCTCGAGTCCCCCCAAAAATGCAATGCAACTGTTTGCCGGCCGGTCACGTCCAAACTTGCTCGAATATTCCGCCCAGCCGGCCAACAAAACGTGCAAACTTTGCACAAAACAAAAGAAACACCCGAACTCGCACGAGGCAACAATTCGCCGTTTCCATGCGCGCTGCGCTTCTTTGTTTACGTTGTTATGCGTTCATTTGTTTTTCGAGAGCCATGTTCTATTTCCGTCAATTCCGTCGAACGGTGTCAGAACGCTATCAAATATTGCGATTTCTAGGAAGATTACTCATTAGTTGTCATAGAAATGACTGAATCATGTTTCAATGCGGAAAAAATCCGTGCGCGATGTGAGGCAGGTCGTAAGTACATATATTTTTTCTTCGAACGTGATTAACAAGCGCGCAAATTTTCAGCCATTTGCAGACAAGGCGTGCGAGTATCATTGGCGTCGCATGCAGCGACCTTGTAACCCCAATTATATTAAAACGCCACATTCGTATTCTTGTTTGCTAGCGTTTATTGTCGGGTTCGGGCGGCGCTGCGTTTTTGTTCGCGTGCAGCGAATGGAAAGATACGCGCCCGGATTGCGCTGCACTCGGCGCGACGAATCTCGTCGCCGAAGACGAAATTCCATGTGTGCGCCGCGCGCGGACTAAACAACAAAATGATGAGTACTTTTTTTGCATTTCTATTCATACGAAAGATGACCGACACAAATGCGTTTGTTTATTGGTTCAATAAACTGCGTAGCTGCTGATCTTGGCGGCCAAAGTGCAATTGCAATTATTCGATGCTTTGTTCGATCGTTGTTTATCTCTTCTCATTCGATGTGATCTTGAGTTGGCCGCGCTATTATTGGCATTGTGTTCGGTAGTTCAGTAAGTTGATCAATCATTATTTATGCGTCTGTATCACTATCAGAATGCAATAACAATCACTTTATTGTTTTCCTCCCAGAACATGCACAAAC
Source organism: Aleochara sp. GC000083 (assembly GCA_030264555.1). NCBI lineage: Eukaryota > Metazoa > Arthropoda > Insecta > Coleoptera > Staphylinidae > Aleochara > Aleochara sp. GC000083. The sequence goes on along the minus strand of JARJDZ010004052.1, from coordinate 27,455 downwards.
GAATTTTAGTATTGCTTCCCAGTACTAGATCTAGTACTACTGGAATTGCATTGCCTTCTAGTGCTGCTGGATCTAGTGACCGATTATTTAAAACAATTGCTTTGCATTTATTTTGTTTAATGTGTTGTAACCGGCGAAATTATGTCATTTACGCGCACTTATCACCGCAATATTATTGCATGTGCGAGCAGTTTAATATCATTGTTGTGGGCTGCTCGTCGTCAGCTTTGTCGTTTGGCGTTCGTGTAAATTGTAAGCGCATTTTAATGCGAACGTTGACATTTAATTGTCGGCTGGTAATTAGACTTAACATACGGGCGGCGCTGGTTAAAATTAAAACATATCGCTTCGCTTGCCGCATTGAAATCGTCGAGCGCAAAAAGCGATTCGGCAACCATATGACATTTGTGCGCGTTGTTGAGGAGGGTAGCCTCAAAAGTGACGTTGCAAATGCGACATCTGCCACATACGAAACGCGCCTGACCCTCATTCAGTATGTTTGTGCTTATTTTCACCTAAAACTATCTATTTCAACCTGGAATATTCTCGGCTTATTTGGAATTCCTGTCCGCCATCTTGTTTCGATTGTTATTGCAGCTGGCTCGCATTTTGGAATTCATCTATGCAGCAGTTTTAGGTTTGTCTGATAAGAATCACTAGATTGACATTCTGCAAATATGATGTCATCTCGATTTGTTCTCGAATTGCATTATCTTGCGTTTTCATTGTTCGCTTAAGTAATACTTTTGCAGTTTTTAAGTCATGTATGCAATACTTCATTTGATCCCTTGATATTACTATAGTACTTCGATTGAAATCTATTTAATTGTACTTCATACGACAAATTAGTTGGAATTCGTTTCGAATTTAATAACTTGATTAATTTTTCAAGGTGCCGTCATTGATTTATTTTTTGACTTCCTGGAAAATTCTCATTGATTTGTTTACTTACTCTTAAAAATTACTGATAAGAATTTCTAAGTAGTTGTTCTGATAAGTTTGAAGTTAATTAAATAAAAATGTAATTGTAGATTACTTGGAAATTTGTGTTTCTCAGAAGTGCAATATGAATAACTCATGTAAATTGCGAACTGTCCGCGTTACTTAATTGTACCATATCTTGGAATTGTTTTATTGAATCATCGCGCATTGTTTTCAAACAATTTGTGACTGGAATGCAACTTGGAATTTCCATTCTGACCATAAAACACCTAACAGTTTACTAATATGCGCTTTAATTACGCATAATCTCACAGGAATGCGGTGATAATTACTAATTAACAACGTTGAAAATGACTCAAAAAGTCGTAACTGTATGACAAACTTATATCGTAATTAATTAGAAAAAAACTTAAAAAATGAAATCAAAATTGCTTGAGGTATCTTCCCAATGCAAGATCGCTGTGTGTTTTTTGCATTTCCATAATTTTCTTATTCGATGGCCGCACCTTCAAATCAATTGCGTTTTCCAGATGGTTTTGGAAGTCTAGACTTTTAGTTTCCTTCAGCGTCCTGCGAGACGAACCCTTTCGAGAGCATAATTCCAGATTACCATGTGCAGATTTAGTTCTAAATTTACTTGGTCGTTTTGACTCGACCGGAAACAACAAAGTATCCAACGAAATATTTTCGTTGGCATTTTCTTCATCTTGAAGCTCGTTGAAAATCTCGTTCAAGTTGATAGCAATGGAATGTGAGTTATTCTCGAACAATTCCGCCAAACTGGATGGAATGGTTGCGGTGTCATTTGACGTGATCTCATGTAGAACCTCAACGAAATTGACGTCTTTACTATGTGATTCACAATCGGTGGACGGTCGATGATTACGGTGGTGAGCACTTGCCACAAGACGCGTTGATTTGTTTCCGTTTCCGGTGAGCCTGCTTGACTTGGAAGTCAGATAGGAATCATTGCTGTGCGCACGAGCAGGCTTCACGACAATGATCTGCTCCCTGCTGAGTGCTTTCGTCACGATGGGCTTGACTTTATCAGTCCTATCACTGAGTACTTCAATGATATCTTCTGGAATGTTGACTTCGCTTCGCCTTTCTGAAACTAAAGGGTTGTTAATGGAATGTTCTGATGATTGCGTGGGTTCTACGACATGTGAACTTGGACATTCTGTATTGGTGTAATCGATGGTGATGCTTTGCAACGCCTCAATGCTATCTTCCGGGTCGGAATGCTCCTGGACAGTTCTTCGAGACTTGGTGGTTTTCGACTGAGTACTCGAGATGCTTTTCCGTGCGATTTTCTGATGGCTGCTTCCACGTTGCTCATGCATGCGACGCCCTTGAACGTAGCCTTCATAGAGGGAGCCACCACTTGGTGCATCTCCTTGACCTTGAGCTCCCCCAGCTGAATCGCCCCCGCATTCGCGATCGGTTCCATCTCCAGGTGCGACGAACGGCGGCAGCGGGAACTCGGGGAGGTTCTCCAGGACGCGGCGCAGGTCGCGTCGGTACACCCACCAGCGCAGCACGACCCCAAAGAACGTCAGCGTGAGGACGATCAGCGAGAGCGTCATGTAGGAGTATTCAGCGTGCTGTTTGCGCTCGTCGCTGCCGTCGCCGCAGTCGTCGACGCCGTTGCCCACCGCCATCGGGCGCACGCACCGGCCGTTCTGACATTGGAAGTAGACGTCCTCGACGAAGTAGTTCGTGCAGACGCGACGGGCGCATTGCATTTCGTCGCTGCCGTCGAGGCAGTGCTCGTAGCGGTCGCAGATCTCGTGCTTCTTGTAGCAGCCGCTCGCATCGGCGCATTGATATTGGTAGCTTTTGCATAGCTGCGACGTGGTGAACGAGATGCGCACCGCGTACGGGGCGAGCGCGCTGCATCGGTAGCTCAGCTCGAAGTTGGCGCCGCGCAGATTCACCGGCTGCGTGCTGATGTTGTGCGCGCAGAAGAGGTGGCCCCCACGCGAGCTGCGCACCACCACCGACAGCTGCCGGCAGCACTGGGTCGGGCTGGCGCACGCCGTCTCGTTCTCGGTGAGCTGCACCAGGTCCTCGATCTTCACCTGCAGGTAGTTCGTATGCGATTGCACTTGGTAGTTGCAATCGCCGTTGAAGCGGCTGCCCACCGACTTGTGTTCGTAGTTGGCGGAGGTGATGATGCCGCCGGTGCCGCTGCGGAACAACTCGGTGCACTGGGGCACCTTCTCCATGGGGTGCATGCAATACACAATCTTCATGATGACAAAAACGAATGTTATAGTTGTTTTATGCATTCTTTGCTTTTCTACTGGTCATATTTGACATAACTTTAAATGACGTAAATGAAATGTCAAAGAGATCGTATACATAATATGGAGCGTAATCAGTCGCGAGATTAAACATGATTAAATGTCTAAGCTTCAATCCTCCATTTTTTATTTCGCTCCATCTTATTTGTACGATCCGGATCATATACATTATATGGATGTATCACAGAAATGGAGCACAAGGGAGGGTTGCCTTTATCTCTTCAAGTATTTCACCTCCATAACTGTGTGCTGTCAATTGAATTCGCTTTATAGTTCAATGGGAAAATAAATCTTGGTGTGGTTAAGTTCACATTAACAAAACGGAAAAGTCAATGTTGATTGTGTAAATAGTATGGTAAGTGGCAGAAACGCAAATAATAGCCCGATAAGATTTGATTTATTCAATTGGCGAAAAGTACAAACAGGACATTTCGAGGTTATGATACCTTACTTAAAATATAAATGCGACGAACATCAAACGGAAGTGTGTCACATGTTAGGAATTCTAAATGCTTCTTCGTGATACTTTTGCAAGCAAAACGGAGCGCGCTGAATATAAATTCGGAATGGAAATGATGCGCCTGAAACGTGGAACACAGAGTTGAGTTCTCTTCGTTTCGTTCGTAGCGCATTTTGAGTTGGTCGTCCATATTTGCGCCGTTAGCATCATAGAAAACTATGAACAGTTGAATCACGTTTGAAACATCCTGTAACGAAGGAGCATTCTTTTATCGCTCGATTATGTACGATGGGTATGCGAGCGCCGCGAGTACCAGTAAATGATTCATTGAAATTGTAAATGCGATTCCGTTTTTATTGTTTGTTTGTTATAGCTTCTCGCATTTCCTCTCGCGTTGCGCGCTGCGCTTGTGATAAGCCGCCTATCACGGTGATATTTATATTTTCGTCGTGGCAGAAAAATGTACGGAATATGAATCCGCGAGCAATTGCGCGCGCGCGCTCTGAGGCCGCTAAACCGATGCATTCATGTTTGCATTGCGCGCTTATTTGTGAATGTGAAAACACCGATATTCATTGGCGTATTGTTGTTTCAGAGAATTACTCGGCTGACACGTTCGAGACGGGGCCAATTAAGCGAGCACCACAGAGTGTCCACATTTAGGCAACAAAACTGCAGGAAAGCGTAACGAAGAAGAAGGAGGATGGGTGCCAAACAGTCGAAGCGCTCCGTGGACATCACGACGACGCCAAAGAAGGGCGAGGCGGAATCGCCGATCGGCGAGGGCAAAGTCGAGAAGATCGCCGATTTGGATGGCAAGGTGACGACAAACGGCACAGTGAATCATGCTGAAATCGAATACGTCGTGAGTATTGCGCCCCCATTCCGAAATTCCCGGTTTCGTAAGGGGTTACGTTGGCGTGAGTCATTTGTACTGATTGCGATTGTTTTTGCAGGATAAGGACGCCAACGAGGAGGCGGAGAACAACAAGGAGAAGGGCGATGAAAGCAAAATAAACGGCGACGCGTCCGAGAGCGAAAAGGAAAAGTCTGGTGAGTCTGGCGCGGCTGCCAAGACGCCCGAATCGCCCAGCGAGGAGAGCCAGGCGGCTGCCGAGAAGCAGCAGCAGGAGTTGAACGAGAAGAACACGGAGAAAAGCGCCGAGGAGAAGAGCGACGCCGAGATCATCGAGGAGACGCCCGACAAGGAGAAAAAGAAGAAGGAGAAGAAGAAGAAGTGGTCGCTGCGCTCCATCTCCTTCTCGAAGAAGGACAAGTCGAAGCCGGCCAAGGACGCGGAGAAGAACGGCGATGTCAAGGAGGAAGAGGAGGTAAGCTGCCGGATAAGATAAGATTATTTGACTTCTGCTCGTCTGGTCAGTCAATTTGGTATGCTACCATTGTTACCACTTAGTGGGAACTTCCTGTCCGGCTGGTACCTCGGACATTTCCATGCTGAGCGCGCCGCTTCAATTCATCTGAATTGGCATTGTACTTTTATTACTCTTGCGCATGTTTCGCGGTAATTAATGCTGATGGATGCGGGCGGACGTGTTGGCAGACAGATGTCCACAATGCAGAAAGGTTTACTATCACTGGTAACCGTGGAATTCGCAAAATGGCCGAAAGCGACCACGCGGAGCCGCTAGCAATCGGGAACGCACGATAACAACGGCGTTGGAATGTTAAAAGCGCAGGTAAAACGAGATGATAAGTATTTCCGGATTAAAAACCTTCAAGGCGTGTCCCTTACTATCAACATATTCATTTTAAGGAAAGCGGCTTTAAATCTCGATATTCGGACGTAACCTCGAGGAGTTGGGAACAAATGGTGCTCCTCGTTCAATAAAGCACGCACACCCAATGCATTGGACGCGTTGCGTGGGAGACATGCAGTCGTCCCACAGACTAGACGTCTGACGGTAAATAATGACTCATGCATTTATTCGGGAAAAAAGAGGCAACGAGGCGGCGATTCGCAGTGGCACCCCTCACAAACGGCGGCCGTTTCGCTGCAGAACACCACGCTCGAATCGTTCGGCGAGTTTGCATGCACGCGCCTCTCTTCGAGGGCGTCGCCGGCCGCATATACACATTCACCGGCGTGCGTCTACGCCGCGCTAGCGTCGTCGTCACAGTGTGGGCAAGCGGGTTCTACGCCCGTGCATCTCCCAACGACAGCCGCGGTGCGCGCGCGATGCATCGGTCAACCACATCGACCTACCGCAACTATCGAGACCTTTAGCAGCGCGATCGTAGCGCATGTTTTCATAAATATAGACACTCACGCGTAGTCTAAAATAGGTCTAAAAATAGCACGCGTGGCGGTTAAATTAAACTCGCGGCAATTAAGAGCATTCCGGTTTGGCCACATCCACGCCGCGCTCCGATCCAGCGAGCTGGTGGACTACGCCGCCGCCGCTCCGATCGCAATTTGCTTGCTTCCGACGCACACGCATTGCATTCGCGCTCTCCCGCTCGCGAATAAATAATTTCGCACTCGTTGCGCGCCCGCCTAATTGTTTTAATGCCTGGATTAGATTGGAAAGCGAGCTCGAAGGCTCGTTTATCTATGCATCGTTTGCGTAGGCACATGGCACATGTAGTAAATTTGCATATGCGATTTGAACTCGATGCAACAATCGCATTCGCCAAGTTTGTTGAACCTCGACGCCAATCGGTGTGTCGTGGATTTTATTATCAGGATGACAAAAGCGTGGAAGTGCATTGACTTTGCCAATTTACAAGCGATTGATAAAAATGTGCTCAAACGTGTAGCACTCGCGTGTCGCCTTTGATCCAGTTGTTGGCTGGTTGGTTAGGGCCTTGCTTTTGTCGTCGTAACAGGAAGATGTGATTTAACTTGTTAATCGTTTGACTTGCAGAAGGCAAACCTGTTTTGCAAGATTCGCGAAATATTTTTGCTTTAACATTCCGCGATCACCAGGCTTGCAGATCATATACCTAAAGTCGGGAATGTCATTTATATCATCTTTTACATACTGGGAATAGATACAAAATTTTAAATCGGATATATCTTCAACAATTTGCACAGAAACTGAATATTTAAGTTCAGTCGAGGGATTTGTTTATATCATATCAAAGGGGATAAGGGGATTTTTGGATTACCCATTAGGGTAACAGATGTTATTTACATGATCTACTAAAACGATATCAAATATCCTTGAAATTCATTTCCCACGATCAGATATTTGAAACTAGTGCAAATTCCGTCCACGTGCAACATGTATTCGAATATATTTACGTAGTATTGATTACTTATTGCGCAAGAACTCGATGTTCGGCCCTGATATTGCATGTAACGTCGCAAAATCTCCAAGATGCATCATTCGCGATTGCTGAAACTTGCGGAAACTTGTAGACATCATGTTATGAGGTTTTTAACATTTGAAAGAGTTCGACCGTTAATTCGCCGCGCCGAGGTTCAAGTTGGTAATTAGAAATGAAATATTCTTGGTCACAGCGTGCTGCTTCTTCCACGTACGCAAGCCGGCCGGCACTCGTTTTGCATATGCGCTGCATGTGCATTGCATGCAGCCGGTTGGGCATGAATGCAGCCGCGCTGGAATCTGAAATAGGTGGCTGGATGAAACCACGCACTCATTCTCTCAATCGGCCCAAGCCCAAGAAGCGCGCCTATAAATACATCGGGAGTCGTTAACGAGTCCCAGTCTTTCTGCAAAGGCGGTGCAAGTGCTGTTTCTGCCAACGCTCATCTAAAGCGATCTTAATTCGAACACCCGACTCAGTTCTCAATCAGTCGCACACCCAAGAGCGCCGCCGCAACATCAGCGAGTAGTGCGTTTGCTTGCCACAATTTAAAAAAGATTGCGCATTTTTTTGGTGATTCGAAAGAGAAATTCGTAATGGAAGAGAGTCAGGTAACTGAAGCCAGCGCATGGCTCGATGCCACAACATCCATCATCATTTTTACGTGTTTCTCTGTGTTGGTTGCTAGCGGTATCAAATTTATCATAAGTTACTTAATCGGAAAGCGGCCGCAACAGAGGGTACTTTGGATTTGTTAATTGTTTGTTTTGTTTTGCTGAGTCCCCAAGAAATGTGTTCGAAATTGTTCGCTTCCATTAACGGAATGCCTCCCTGTCTCAATTTGTTCTTTTACAATTCACAATTTGGTTTTTTGTTTTGACTTAATCGCTCTAATCAATATGCAAAGCCAATAACGCACATTAACTGGTTTTTTGATGCTTTCCGGAAGGCGTTAGATGGGTAATTCTTGCATTATTCTATTTGTAGAACGCTGCGGAAACGACATCCCCCAGCACAGAAACGCCCAAAATAGAAGAGAAGCCAGCGAAGGATGTCGAGTCGCCTGCTGCTGCACCGGAAGCCGCCGCATCCGCCGAGCCAGCAGTGACGAACGGCAGCGCCACAGCCGAGGAAGTCCAAAAGGCCAGCACCACCTCAACGGAGGCGCCATCCACCGAGGCTGCTGCGGCGCCGCCTGCGGAACCTAGTGCGGAATCAAAACCAACCCCTCCCGTTGAGGAAACCTCAAACGTTGCGGAACCTAACGCTCCCATGACCACCGAGGAACCACCCAAACCCGAACCTAAGGTCGAGGAAGAAACGACCAAAGAGGTGCGTACCACCGAGGAAGTCCCTCCGCCATTACCGTCCTCCAACCCCCCATCCCCGGTGATGGTATTTGCCGAATCGACCAAGGCGGACGCGGTGCCGACCACCGAGCAGCTAACGGCTGCTGAACCAGCAGCGCCCGCCCCCATTGAATCTAGCACCCCGGACGCCGAAAAAGCCGCCGACGAACCTGTCGCTGTCGAAGCTAAAATTGAATCTGAATCCGTCCCAGTCAAGTGTGAAGAGGTTGCACCCGCTGAGCCCATTGCAGCTCCCGTCGAGGAGGCAGCGAAAGCGCCTGAAACAGTTCCTACACCTCCAGTTCCAGTGGAATCTGTTCCTGTCATGCCGACCGAACCCGAAACAAATGGCGTCGTAGAAGCCGCCAAGTCTCCTGAACCGGAACCGATCGTGGCAGCTGAACCGGTACCTGAATCGATCGAATCCTCTGAAAAGCCAAATGAGCCCGAGTCTGAATCCGAAACGCTTCCACCGCCGTCGCCACTCTCCGAAGCGAAGGAGTGTAGTCTTCCAGAACCGCCGGCAGGTGAACCGACCTCGCTGCCGGACGCCATCTCCGAGCCGGTTGCGAACGCTGACTCGATTCCAGACATCTCGACCGAATCGTTGCCATCCCTTCCTGAACCCGTTTCCGACTCGCTGCCCGAGCACATGTCCTTGCCGCCGATCGAATCGTTGCCGCGGCCCATCGCCGAAACCCTGCCCGAACCGCCATCTGACCTTCCCGTCGACTCCCCGCCCAAGTCACCTGAACTGAAAACGCCGGCCGCACCCGTCATCGAAACGGTGATCACCAACGGCAACACGAATGGACATCTCTCACCTGTTGAGCACATGAATGGCGAGACGCTGCCGCCCGCTGCAGACGAGCCGCTGAAACAGGTGAATACGCAAGCGTGATCACAAGCGCACAAAGATTCAGCAAAACCGAAATAGCCGCCTCCGATAATGTTGTTGACTTGGCGTTTGTTGTTTGCATATTTTGATTTTGCCTGACTGAGATGCCATAGAGATATAGAGCCGCTGCAACCTTGACTACACCTAGAGCATTGGGTTTTCAGTTTATTTTCCGGAGATAATCGAATGTGCTAACCTTCCCAATAATTTCTGGTTCTTGAATATTAATTTATTGTTTCAGATTTCTTGCGAACCCTAGGTTGCTATGATAACCTCCTTACTAATTGTTTTATTTACTATTAACTGTACTAAGACGGGAATGTTCACTGATTTCACTAAATCCACCCAAATCTAGGCAATCTGCAAATTTACTAGCGCATTGATTTGTATTCCAGGTTAATGCGCCAGCTGCCGAAGAGAAGAGCGAAGAAAGGATAGAATCCGAAGTTACAAAAGCAGATCCTCCTTCAGTATGTATCCAGTCAGAATTTAAATTCTCGATATCCAAACTTGTTGCATTTTAGGAGCCGACTCCAACCGCCGTAACGACTGAAGAGTAAATTGTGGCCATCAAAGCGTTGTCTACAAAGATCAATTAATCATTTTTATAATTGCTTATAAGAAACAAAACGGAACCGCTGGCCAAACAACAACACACGTCGAGGGAGGACGCCGTCGATTGCCAAAGCGACAATTTTTCAAACTTGCAGGAAAACTGAAACGCGCACCGCACAAAATGACGGCGTCGAGCCAGTCGTGCAACAAAAAGAAAAAACAACACTATAAACATCAATTGACTGAGCGAAAGCAAGATGGTCCTTTACAATTCGATAGTTTTTAGATTTTTACATGAATTTACGCAGAAATACTCGTCTTTTAAACATGGAATTTTCTATGCATATACTGAATGTCTTTAATACTACCAATTATTATTGCTATAACTAATTACAATTATAATACATTCTCATTAGAAGCAATCGTCCGCAGAATAAACTACAACAAGCAAAATGCAAACGACAAAAAATATTTGATATTTGATAAACGTAGCAATGTCTTAACTACTAGTTGGAAACGATGAAGGTTTCACCAAACTACACTACTATTAGGAATCGATGCAACGGCGATATTAATTATACTAAACGAATCGTTGTCAAAATATATAATTAAGGGAACACACACACAAAACACACGCAAGCAATTACAAAACAAAACTTTGGATGAATTTTACTCGATTTTGTACATGTAAAGTTACAGCCAACCGACATTGTAGTAATGCTGATGTATTTATTTATCGTATATGGTGTCCGAGAGAACTAGATAGAAAGAACGTGAGCATTCCAGTTGATATTGATTAGCACGCAGCGGATATGTGAATGCAGCAAGCATCGAAACTTAAAAGAGAGTATCAACTGTGATTGAATTAATTGCGAGCTGCCTATATTTTAAAACTCTACTAACCAGTGTAATATTAATTGAAGATTGTGTTCTTCTTCATCTGTATCGATTTCGTCGCACATGTCGAATGATCAAAATGTATTATAACTTTGTCGAGGCCGAAAACATGCCGCAATGCTGTATGCAGGCAAAAATGTAGAAGTGTAAACGAGGGGGCGAAGGAATGGAACACGATAATGATAATTGATATTGAATGAAATATATAAACAGTCGATTAGTTCTAACATATCTAACTCTAGATTATTGAAAGTGTATTATATAAAAGTTTTAATCGGATAATTTTGAAGGCTGGAAATTGCGGAAAGCATCGATTTTAATGGTTATACCGTTTATGGGGATATGGAAAAATTATGAACAAATTGAGCAAATGAAAGAATATGGTATTGAAGGCAAGAGGATGAAAGGAATTAACTTCTAAGCTTACATTATAATAATTTGCTTTGTACACATGAGAAAACAAATGGAGGGGCTGGGGAAGTGCAGGCATTGTGTGCATATGAGATTATATTGATTTACAATTGCAGATGATTGATTTGTTGAGGAGTCCCACCCCTCCACAGATCACAGATCATAATCGGCGATTTCTGCAGCACTGCAACTGAAAAACATGTATACGTTCTTTCATTTCTTTTATATTCATTTGGAATTTGTCATTTGTAGATTATATTTATAGTAGAGCAGCTTGAAGAGAGCATCCCCGAAATTGGGAACTTCCGTGGAGTGCGGGGGTGCATTTTTAGGCTTCTAAAGAGAATAAAAATGTATAGTTGGTAAATTTTATATTGAACACGTTTTATTGTATGTACATTATATTACAACGAATATACTGATAAGCAGGTTGATAATGATGGGCAAGGATGGCACGCGAAGAAGCGGCGCTGCTAATTAGTTACTTAATTGGCTCGCTGGCAAGCAAAGAATGGTGAAGTGAATGATTTGTGCATTTAGTCATTTGTTTGTTTCTGAAAGATAATATGTTATAAACATATGGTGTAGCTAGGATCATCCAAGTCTGAACAATATCGATTAATCGAAACAAATACAACAAGTCTCCACAGAAAACGCAAATAAGCAAAGGAACGAACACAGCTTGATATTTCGTAAATGATTTAGAACAATTTGGCATATGGACTGAATCGCTTTCGCGGTGTGTTTTGAGTGCGCGCGTGCGACTCGGCCATTTGTCGATTTACGAAGATATCGACTTATCAAAGCGGCTGTGTATAAGATGATTAAAAACTATACTACTATGTACGTGTGAATGTGTTTATATAAATAAATATACATAATATTCGAGTACATCAGTGCTGAATCATTCAATAACTGTAAAATTAGTTGTAATATTTAATCGATCGACTGGAATGATTAAGATTCTGCACTATTTGTAAGTCAATGTCTGCTATAATTACAACTTAAATCAAAGACTAAAAAGAGATCTTATCACGCACAATAGTACTCTACATTACAACTAAATAGTTAACAAATTGATTGCAGTAATATCAACGTTTGCCTAGCTGAGGTTGTCATAAAAAGAACATGAAGTCATTGAAAGACCAGCAATCTAAAACTACATCACAATAAATCAATAAAATTAGGAGTAAAGGTGCAAATCAAATAAAGAAGTATAAAGACGTAAACCATCACATGAAGAGCTTCAGATGGTACTCTTTGCTTTCTTCAATCCAGCAGCCTAAAACAATAAAATCATTGATTTTAAATGCACCCATAAGAAGTCAAATTCTACTTACAAATTTGGACAATTTCAATGTTTTAATTGTTTCTTGTGGCCCTTTAGGCATATAACTTGAAGTCCTTGTATGCTGCTTTGGAGGGCTTTGCTTTTTATTTGTAATCGTGTTTTCTTTCCCACCAACGCTGTAGCATCGTCTCAACTTCGTTTTAATTTTGGACGGAGGTGGCAAATCACCCGTTGAATGTTGCCGTGTTAAAGACTTCGGAGATTGCCTAATATTTGGCTGTTGTGAGTTGACCAGAACCGTGCTCTTTGGCGGTGTGACTCCACTTGGCTTATTGGACTCGACGAATCGACGTGGACGGGCACCGACTCCAAGAAGACTACGTGTAGGCCGTGCCAACGGTGACGAGGGCAATGGTGCACCACGCCTGTAGCTGTGCATCGAGGAGAATTCCTCCGGCGTGGACTGCGCTACAGGTCTTGGACAATTTTTGGGAGTTTGTTGTCGTACTTTACTGTGAATTTCTGGGACCGTAGGCGCATCCTCATTCATGGTGTACGGCGAGCTTAACGAAGGAAGCGGTACCATAGCTTTCAATGGACCTCTATTCGCAGCATCGCTTCCACATTTCTTCGGCTTTAGTTTGGCTTTTATTGAGCCAGTGCTGGAAGCTTTTGAATCGTTACTTATCATAGTGTTTGAATGTTCAGTCGGGTGGCGCACGCTACCCCAAAGTTTTGCCATGCACATTGCTTGCTGTTTCAGGTTGTTTGATGGCTGTCCAGATGGAAGCGTTGGATCGTTTTTATGGGAGAATGTTATTGATAATCTCCGGGGTGCAACAAGATGAGCATCAGGCTCCTTCGAGAGGGACGACGCCTTCTTCAAACTCAGCTGGTGAACACGATCGTTATCTGAAGACGAATCTCCGGAATCTTCTTCGTCGATGCTTTGTCTATGATCGGTTTCATGTAGTTCGTTCACCTCAACGATTTCCTTGATTGCATTCGCCAGAATCGAGCTGATCTTTGTGTTTGCATGTTGTCTACTAATAATTGTTAAAATATTCAGAACATCTTTAACGTTGCTGAAGTTATTTGAAGTCAAATCATTCACTTTGTCATTGCCACAGGAAATATCAGATATCTGGGAGTACCTGGACAACTGCCTACTATCAGTTTTCTTGGTTTCTACTTGACTTTGAATTTTGGTTGAATCATCAGATGGTGGTAGCATTTTATCAATTTGCTGATGGATTACCTCCACATCAACTTTCTTTTCACCTGCTTGACCTTCTTCATTAAGTGATGAATCATCTTCAATAAATTGTGGTTGAGGAGTTTTGTCCAAAAATGTTCCACCTTCTTGAGCTATAATTATTGTAACTATGATAAAAATACTTCCAATTTATAAACTACTTACATATATCCAGTATTGAATTATCAGCCATTTTAGAGGCCAAGAAATTAGCTTCAACAAAAACAGCATAATTCTCATCACTTTCCATACTTTTTGCTTGTGCTTTCAATTCATCATTCTCAATCAGCTCACACATATGATCAAATTCAGTCAAGTGTTTCTCTTTTGCAGGAGTGTCTTCAATCTCCAATAGCTTCAATGCAGTTACCAATTGAGCATTGTTATCAGACTGTCCCTCACTTTCTTCAACAGCAACTAAAAATGTCTGCAGAAACAATCAATACATGAATCAATGTAAAATTGTAAACTTACCTCTGGATTTTCTAGAACAAGGGGCAGATTGCCCTTTAGATCCAGCTTGCCTTGAAATTGTGGAAGAATTCCCAGTGACTCTCTGCCATCATCTATAAATAGGGAAGGTCGGCCTGTGAATGGAGGCAATTCCATCTCCAACGAAAATGTTCCATTGAGGTTGAAAGAGTTGTTCTTTTCAAACTCAAAACTCAAATTACTCAGATTTGTTAGCTTCGGGCTTCTTGGAATTGCTGGCTTTAAAAATACATGAGAATCGGAGGTTTCTTCTGTTGTTGTGGCACTTTCAAGGCACGTTTTTGGGGAGTTGAAATCTATCAGGTTTTCCATGCTGTTTGATGTTGCCACAGCAGCTTCATTCATTATAATGCACAGTCCTGGAAGGCACGAGTTATTGTTATAAAATTGAGGCGCGAATTATTTAATAAGAAGCTATGGCACGTATTTTCTGGCCGATCTCAGTTGAACAATGTGGAGAAAACTTCAAATTGCTGAGACCATCACAAACGGTTACGATTCTGTAAAATGTACAATACGCAGGCGTCAAAACCAAACAGTTGCGGGAGTAAAATCGTACTTTACTCCTCATGTATAGTCGGCCTGAAGCGGATTGGTTTTATTGTCACATAGCCAAGTTTTAAACCGCGGGAGTAAAGTATCGCATTACTCTCGCCGCAATCAACCCTTATACAGCAGTACCTCGTTAATTTGGATGGTTCGTGTTCTACGTTCTACTAACAGTTATAACAGTTATAATATGTATATTTATAAAATAATGTATTGTTGCAGCCTTCACTACATGTTTGAGGAATTTGAAATTGTGATGCATATTTCGAAACCATTGCCTATAGGTCTGCAATGTGTGTTCTCATGGTAATAAAGGAATATTTCGTTTCTATGAAGGCAATAGATGAATAAACATTTTAACATGTCTGAAGAAATTTCAAGCATACTACTATGTTCTCAAGATATGCGTTTTATCAATATCAAGGGAAAAAATCTTTGCAGATATTGGTCCTCTCAAATTTGAAGTACATTTTATGGTAGGCAACCTAAATTACAGCTGGTACAAAACTTTCAAGAAGTATTTATTTATGCATCAAAAATTATCTTCGAATTTTAATTCTAAATGCACATATATTCAGTTATGCAATATGAAAACATCAATTAGTACTAGAACTAAGCATCATTACTATGTCATCATAATAAAATGAACAGCTACAAATAGTTAAAACTAGGTAAGGATAAAATCACAATTTCTTCGTATGTCATTCACTCATCGCGTACGTCTTTCTTCCCGTAGGAACCAGTCCGACTCAAATCCAATGGTAACCATTCGTTCGCATCTTCCACTTCATCATCGTCGGTGTCATTGTGATGCGCCATTTGGGCACCTTCTTCGTCGGCGTGTTCCGAGCCGGTGGTGACGCCGCGAACGCTGGCGTACGCGATATTGTGCCGAAATTTGAACCGACCTAGCCAGCCGTTATTGCACGTGAACTGCTCGTGCCCAAGATACTTGGCGATTTTCTCTGCGTGCAATTTGAGCGTCGGCCCGTTGATTGGTACGCCGACGTTGCTCTGCGCCGTGAACCACTCGTAGAGCGCTTGGTCCAGGTCGGCGAGCTCGCACTTCCGCAGCTTCTTCGTGGAGGTGTGCGTCGCGGTGAGCGCGCCGATGATATTGGCGCGATTCTTCCACAGCGTGGACACCGTGGACGACTTGAGATCGTACTTTTGGCACACGGTCTTGTTCTTCTCGCCGCGCAGCAGCTCCTGGATGACGTCGATCTTCTCGCTGATGGAGAGGCAGCGTCGCTTCTTCTTCGGTTTCTTCGCTTTGTCATCGCCACTCGAGGTCGACATTTTTAGCCACGAGGTGAATATTAATTAACTGCAATGAATAATGTCATTCAAATATTTTATGAACGGAATCATCAATTACTCACATGAAACAGAGTGAGAAAGAAGGGTTGAATGAGTGATTGGAGTGGGGGTTGTGATAAAATTATCCTCTAGAATTGCACTGATACGTCGCTATCTGCGGCGGCGACGCATCCTGCCGGATCACATGCACACGGATTTTTCGGCTTTTTGCGCGTCACACAAAAATGCTGAACGACTGCTTTTGTTTTCAGCGATTCACCATCACCAGCTGCACCACGACGCAAGGATAATTTCGAGTTGGAATTCGAAATCGCTATCCAGCCCTCCAGACGTGGTGTCCGTCCTGCTGGATGCGCTTCGCGGCAATGCGTTGCTCGTTATAAGCGTGAAATTAAGTTTCGTATGCAATGCGCGGTATTATTGACCGGGTGGTAGAGAGGAAAGCAGGCAGTTTGTAGGCATTCCACACAGGCGGGCAGGCTCAGTGGCTGGCTGGCTGCCTGGCAGCAGCAGCAGCAGGAACAGCGTGCATTCGTTCCAACTGTTTCGGCCGTGCGTACGTGTGTGCACGTGCACCGCGTGCGTCTGACAAGTGCAGACGAGCAGGGCTTCCAGTCGCATCAACTCTCTCTCGTTGCCGGCGCTCTTTTGGCACGCTCTTTTCGCATCCTCGCACACATGCGAAGGCGGTAGGCATTGCGAATATCGCATTCAGCGCAGCGCGCCACGGCGTGCGAACTCGTCTGCCTGCGTCGCACACGCGACCGACCAGTTTGCGGTGCGCTTTTTTTCTTCCCATTTTCGCTCCCTGTCTGAACCCGTGCCGACGCTGGTGCCGGTAACGACCAAAAAAACACATTCGAGATGCTGCTGTTCATCGCCTCATTCTGCAGCTTGAACTGCTTCGTATCGAAAGTAAATCCCAGACTCTTCTTGTAATCTAAAACAATCGTTATGTCACTATATTTTAAAGTTGGAAGTTTTTAATGGTTCTTGTAATTAATGCACCTTCAAAATTGCAGGTTAAAATTTTCGAGGAGGGAATAAGGACATTACTCCCTCACGAAAATTTTAGATATGCAACACATAATACACCCAAAATGTTACTACATGGTTTTTTTCTGAACCAATGTTTTTGACGATTTTAAATTAAAAATACGTTGTGTTGATGAAAACCACCGTATCAAATAGTAGGATATTATTATTCAGTGTCAAATTCATGGAAATTTAATCCAAGCGCGGAACTGTTGTGCAATTTTTTCTCATTTTCTCTCCCAGCTCATGAATAAACAATCAAGCGCACATATTGGGTAATATACCATTATATAATGGTAGAGTTTCGAGTAAAAACAACATTGAAACTAACTATTTCTTCATTGAAGCACAAACAATTACCTATTAAAGCGTTGAAAACTGATTCAAGGTCACGCGACCTGTGCCAATAGAGATGCTTTATGAAAGGTCTCTACTTGACTTTTAAACAATGCAAATTGACTTATTGCATTACTTCGATGGTAAATACTACTAGATTACTTGATAGATAAATAATTTAAAACTTGCAAAATTGCAAAACCTTTTAGGAACCGCTGATTTGCCAGGTCAATTCTTTGACAGCTCTGTCATTTGTACATTTGGATTTCCTAGTGCCGTTATTTTACCGGTGAAATTGCGGTAATTTGTGGATTTCTAGCATTATACGCATTGTTCATAAGTGTAATTTGTCGGCAATGGGTTTTCGGCTTCGCATTATCATTTGGAAATCACTGGATGGGTTTTTTGGTGCATTACTTCGTCAATTTATCAATTTGACAATTACGATCCGATGTAGTGATAATTGGATTTAATGTGTTGTTGATTACCTTCCGCGAAGTATTGTGAATGCGTACCTATACTGTGCTCCGTAATTAACGATCTAATCGATGTATTAAACACGATTTGCATACATAGCGCAGAATGCTATATCAATAAGCAATACCCGTATAATTATAATTACATGCTTATTGATTGTTGATATTGCCGAATTGCTGAAGGTCCGAGCGGGGCATGACGATGGCCACGACGATGACTAAACACTACTTTTGCCGATGGCTTGGTGTGAGTATATTTGCTCTGCGCGTTAAATAATTAACAACAACAACGAGTTTATGCGTGTGATTTGCAGGCTTCTCCCGCTTCGTCCGAAGCGACTTTTCCTTTTATATTCGACGCCTGCACGCTGTCGAAGTCTAGTAAGCCGTGCAGCCTGCTGGCGAACGAACTCCACGCAAGAGAGTTAATCCGAACGGGTCCATCGACACACATCCACGATGACGAAGACTATCTCCCTAGTTTTCTGCGCCGTCGTTTGTTTTGCGGCCGCTGTGCATGCCGCTGCTGACCTGGAGGAGGTATACACCTGGAAGCAGCTAGAGTTCAACTGGCCAGAGTCGAAAACGAAGGAGGATTCAATCAAGTCAGAGAAATACATCCCGAAGAATAATTTGCCGTTGGGGATCCAGAAATGGAAGAACAAACTGTTTGTTACGGTGCCAAGGTAACAAATACAAACCACAATCGTTTGAATTGATTAAATTGATTTATTATTTGTTTTTGGAAACAGATGGAAGGCTGGTGTGGCGGCCACGCTGAACGTCCTGAATTTGGACGTGCACAACAAGACGGCGGCTCTGACGCCGTACCCCAACTGGCAAGCGAACATCCTCCCCGAGGTGGGCGTCGAGAAGTTCCCCGAGAACACCATCATCTCGGTATTTCGCATCCGTGTGGACGCATGCGACCGCCTCTGGGTGATGGACACCGGCTTGGCAGACATTCTGGGCGAGCCGCGACAGATCACGAAGCCGGCGCTGCTCATCTTTGACCTGAATACGGACCAGCTGATCCGCCGCTACGAATTCAAGGCGACCGACTTGAAGGAGGATTCATTCTTCGCTAATGTCGTACGTTATTCCATACCTTTCGATTCATCTTGCTCTTTACTAATGCTGGAATTTGTCTGAGAAGATTGTCGATGTGGAGCCGGGCAAATGCGATAAAGCCTTCGCATACGTGCCCGACCTGGGAGGCTACGGCCTCGTCGTCTACTCCTTCGGCGAAAACGACTCGTGGCGCGTCACCCACAACTTCTTCCACTTCGATCCGCTGAAGGGCGACCTCACCGTCGGCGGCGTCAACTTCCAGTGGACGGACGGCGTCTTCGGACTCGCCCTCTCGGAGATCATGCCCGACGGCTATCGCACCATGTACTTCCATGCGCTCGCTAGCACCAAGGAGTTCTCCGTGCCGACGAGCGTCCTGCAGAACATGACGCTGGCGACGGATCCGCACAACTATTACATGTTCAAGGTAATTCTCTTCTTGTTCGCGCCGTTCATTCGTAAATCTGTAATTTATGAGTGAACTGATTCGATGAGATGTGTGTGGCCGTGACATGCGCGCGATTTGCATTCAATCACTCTTAAGGTGAAAAGCATTTCATTAACATCTGCGTGTCTCATTTCGATTCTAACGAGCTAACTGCTAATTAAGTTATAATTTTATTCGATGAGGTCGATTGATTCTTGGTGAGAGTATAATTCATTTGAGTGGATGTGAGTTGGCAACTTTTCTGATGTTGAAATACCAAATATCTGGGATTGTTGTTCCATAATAGAAAATATTAGGGTAACACATCATTGCGAAATTTAGATCATTTGAAAATTGAAAAGAAATGTGTGCCGGATATATCATTACAACAAATATCCGTCCGGCATTTTGTTATAATTAACCGGAATTAATTTATAATATTCTATGGCTCATTTGATCGACAATGTGGAACGTATTTTGCAGCTTGTCGGTGATCGAGGTGACAAAACTCAGGCAACATCAAGCCAGTACGACGAGAAAACAAAAATTCTGTTTTTGACGCAATTGAATAAGGATGGAGCTGCCTGTTGGAATACGAAAAAGCCTCTGAATGCTGAGAATCTTGGAACTATTGCACAGGATTCAGAAAGATTGGTCTTCACAAACGATATTATGGTGATATATACTTATTCATTCGCTAATTACATGAAAATATGAACGCGCCTCGTTTTTAGATCGCTGACGATTACATTTATTTGCTGTCCGATAAGATGTCGACGTTCCTGTACAAGGAATTGGATCCAAACCAGGTAAACTATCGCATTTTACGCGTCAAATTACAGGAGGCTATCAAAGGAACGCCTTGCGCCTGAACATTAAGTCCTAGAATATAATCGGCAATTTCATTGAATATATTCTGCAGTTACCAGTTACAATACTATACTAGATGAATTTAATTAACGTCCCTGCAATTTCAACGCGGCGTTTTGTCTTTTAAGAAAATAGCGCTAGGGATTTTACAATGAAATTGCCCGTTATGATATCGAATCATAGATAATTTTGTATTTTATGAATTAAAAACTATTTTAATACGAAGTCGCTGAAAGCAACAATTATGGATGAAGTGTCAACATTCCACATCGTTCCAAATGCCAAATTACCTCTAATTGCACATACCCGAGTGAGCACTTTCGAAATTCGCACTCTTTCTTCGTATTGTTAGTCAGTTTGACATTTTGCATAGGAATATTCATGGCCGGTACACCAACCAAGCGCAATAAATCAATGCACATACATAATTACCATTATTAATTCTTTGTTGCCATTATATAATGCTTCGCGTCGGTGCAATTGCAAATTAATGCGCTTAAAGTGTTGCCATGGCAATATAGAAATTAACATGTTTTCCTGTATCATTGATGAAATTTGCATTGTTCTCTTGAAACGAACATTTTAATGTTGCACCTTCCAGCTTCCTGGATTTTAATGCAAATCATTTCCGTTCATTTTAAAAATTAATTTACTCAAATAACTTTTGTTTCCAAAAATACGCTGTCTATTTTAGTTATCAAGTCTCGTGTATTTAATCAAAATTTACTTGACTAACAATAAGGCTTGGCTGTTAGATTAAATAAAACACGCCTTTAAAGGTGACGAAAAATAATCAAGTACAAAGCATAGTCAGTTTGTTTCGATTATATTTTGTTACAGTTCAAACTTGTTTTGCACTCTATAACATACAACCATCATGTGTCAATCACATTTAACAATGAATCTGCCCGCAATGAATGAATTATTGGTGATAATTATAAAACCGCGTTCACATTTATATATATATATATATCAAAAAACGCCCATTGAGAAACATCATCTCATTAAATAATTTAAATAGAAATCGTGAATATAAACCGTTAAATTCATTATAACTCATGTATAAAATATACATACATGTTGCAATAGTAATAATATAATACAAAATATTTTATAACTTTTTTTTATACAAAAATTTACACGTTTCATCTAGAAGTCATCAAAGTTCATTCTCTCACTCTTGTGTACATTCAAAATTATATCTCCATTAAATGACAAATACATATTAAAGGCACTGACTGTAATATCGATTGCCATAGCTACCTCCGCATAAGTCTTAAATTATAAATGTCATACTCGATGCTTTGTTTACGCATTTGAAAACATTACGCGTACAAATGTAAGAGTTTGTACAAATTTGGGCTCGCTAGGCAGTTATCATTTAGTTATGGGTATAAATGATTTATCAAAAATATCTAACTTAGAAATGGCGTTCAGATTTGTTCGCTTCAATTGTCGCGTTAATTTCTGCAATAATATACAGTACTAACCTACTGGTAGCCTAGGTATTAAACTTTGCACGTTGAGTATCAATCTCAATTCGTTTGTTTGTTTCGCGTGCGTCCTCCACAGTAGCGCATTTTGCTGGAAGACGTAACAATTGCATTCTACAATGCAGGAATATAATATAATTGTATATAAAATTTGTATATTTTAAACAAGAAGCCACAGCCGCTTAAAACAACACCGAGATTTCGCCGCTACTAACTTTATTTTATGTCTAAACTCTCATTGCAACATGAGGCTCTCCAAATTTCGATTTAAAATCGTGTCCTTCACGCTGCTAAAGACCACTTTAATGTTCGCCGTGTCGACGGCGGTGGTGAAATGATAGTAGAGCGGCTTCTTAGCATCGCGCTTGACGTCGGTGAACATCGCGAGGATGAAGCCCTGCACGTCCTTGACCGCGTGCGAATTGCCCGTAAACTGCGGGAAATGCCACCTGATGTCCGTCTCCGGATTGCCGACCTTGCGTTCCAGCAGGTCGGACTTGTTGAGGAAAAGAATGATGGAGACGTTCGAGAAGATGCGATTGTTGATGATCGTGTCGAAGATGTTGCGGCTCTCCTCCAGCCGGTTCGTCTTGCGGTCCTCGAGCAGCACTTGATCGAATTCGGACGACGAGACGAGGAACAGGATGGAGGTCACCTCGTCGAAGCACTGCAGCCATTTCTGACGCTGCGAACGCTGCCCGCCAACGTCGACGAAGAGAAAGGGCACACTGTTGATGGGAATGACGAACTCGGTGACGCCCTTCGTGGCCTTCCGACAATGCAGGATGTCCTTGTTGGTCGGCACGTAGTCCTCTTTGGCGATGCGGTTCAGATTATTCAGAAAGAACTCGACGGAATCGCTCTGCGTGAAATCAAGTACAATGTTAACATAACATTCCCAATTTGGCGCTATTAGTAATGAATGGGTGGACTACATGATCTTGTTTACACCTTGTAAGTATGAAACATGATTCATCAGGCACCATCGAAAAGAGTGTGACTTACCAATTGAAACTCCCTTCTTCTCTCATAGGCCCTCCGAATGCCAGCATCACTCCACAGGGTCTCAATGAGGGATTGGTATTCAAGGAACGTATGGACGTCGAGCGTGTGGCAATCGTTGTGGGCGATGATCTTGTCGGCGATCTTTGCGTGCTCGACATTGCCCCACGGTATCATCAGCTTGTCGCGTGCGTCCACGAGCACCTGCATGCCCTTGACGACGTTCTGATAAATAATCTGTTGGTATTCCCTGATTAGCTCCTGCTCAAATTTGATACCATGAATAATGCGCATCTGCTTTAGGAACGTCGACTTGCCACTTTCGCCGGCGCCGAGCAGCAGCAGCTTCACCTGCCGCTTCAGCGCCTGCTTGTCCTTCTCAATCATCTTGTCAATCTCCTGACTCTTGCTGCGCTGCTCCAGCTCCTCCGGCGTCAGCTTGAACTGGAGGCAGCAGCATCTGGGCCACATCGTTGCCGACATTCCGCCACCGATTGCTCACGCTCGCCGCCCCGTCCGGCCCACACCGCATCAACGCCTTCGCCGTGCGCCCCTTTGCATCCAGCACACCACTCGCCGCCTGAAATGCAGCGGGCCAACAACCACGACGAGATGATAACAACACTCAGGAGGAACTACATGTCGCGCATAGCGCCTAACGTCGGGATAGTCACTCTGCTGGCTGCGGCTGCTGTCGTTCTGCTACCGTGTGCGTGTTTTGGTCGGAAACTCAAACGCGGCAGACATTTGTAGCTAAGCTTATTAATCCAACAAATGCATACAGGAAATACACAATACAGCAGCAGCACGGATCTACAGCGCATAGATTTGGTACGTAGAGAAGTGCATTCTTTGAGCGCATGCGCATCGCAATGAACGTACGCGTCATACTCTTCGAAAACGATAGCTTTGTCGAACTGCATTTGAATTGTCGCCGTTATATAATGGACCAAATTAGTACAACTGGATTTATTCAAATGTGTTAATTGCATTAGCATACACTAGAAGAGGAAATTCGAAACAAATATTTAAGGTAAGCCTAAAAGGTTTTAAATAATTTTTAGAAGCAACATAATTGTGCCAATGTAGTGCCCCCTTTCAAACAGTAGCTACACTAGTACACTTGTCAACTTTGGACATTTTGAAAATTTGATTGATATTATTTTTTTGGTGTCTTAATCATTTACTTTCTTTAAAACAGCGAAGAATGAATACGATGCCTTCAAGATCTGCAATATAAAGCCGAATTAGATACATCAACATGGCTCGTAGAAGCAGTAAACCTACAGCAACAAATGTCGTCAATGTTAGAGGTGCAAATTTACCGACAGTTAAATAGAGTGGCTTCTTCATGCGTATCATCGTTATCAGCATTGAAGATTTGAAGGTGAAATGTGCTTGCAACCAGTCACCATGCCATAGAGCATCCGGCATCTCAGAAGCCTGCAGGTAAACAAACAGTGCTATATTAATGTGGTCTATTCGTTAATTTTTGCAGCGAGTGCGTACACGAAGAGTTACTTTATTCCCGAACCAGCAATAGAGCACCAACTGAAAACCCATGGCAATCATGTACACCGTCTCCGCAGCAAATTGTTTGCTAGCAACCGGCGTAGTAGAAACCAGAAACAAACTAGTGCAGAGAATGAAGAGTGTTGCTAGGATTTGCCCCAAGGTGAGGTATTTATGATTGAATTCTAATTCCTCACAACAACTGAAACAAAGCGGGATAATTATTCAATTCTAGGTGGGAACTTTTGATCCCAATTACTCAATAACGGTTTGCAAGTGCTGGACACACTTCTTCATTTCCTTGCGCATTTCAACATCTAACAGTCGGGAGTTGTTCAAACCACTTGGAGTTGCCAATTCCCGTCCGGAAAGTCGCCTTGCACATCTCTCGCGTATCGTCCGAAATGCACCTTTCAAAATCAGCAAATGTGCAGCAATATAATTCATGATGTTCATAAATAATGTGTCCATCCCGACAATGCTGTACGCATACGACCACATGGGCCCAGCCTGATACAAAATGGCAATCACATAACTTGTGGGGGTATCGTACGAAAACGGTATCCAGCTTAGATAGGGCAATCGCTGGCTAAAAGTGAAATTACCGCTCTCGTCCACTTCGTACACAGGACTGAAGACGGCAGTAAGGAATGCCGGAATGTAGGATGACGACAGAGTCATATGTGCCAGCATGAAGAAGGCAAATGTGTATTTAATACCGGTGCGTTTCGCATCCTGTGTGATTGCGCCTGGCGTAAAATCCTCGGCGTTCTCGTAGTGCCAACGTTCATCCTCCAATCTGCCAATAATCGCGATCAAGACGCTTCCGCGAAAGAACCAGAAAACGCATTTGAATGCACCCATCATATGCGTTAGCGCAAAATTGATATTCTTGATAAGCAACTCCATATCATGCTTTGTGTCTTTGATGCTCACAAATTCGGTGCTCGTGAACCACACATTGACGAACAGAAATACCAATACTGCGTAAGCACGAAACATGATAAGCAAACACTTGGATTCAGTATTCGGCGTCCATAAACCTGCGTATTTCAAAATCCAGCGGTTCAAAGCAAAATGATTCTTGGCGTATTCTTTCCGGTCTCTTGCTTGCTCTTTCTTACCTCTGAAGCAATTTAGGAACGACTTCATGGCGATTCAGAAATTGTTTTCGGTGAAAGCAAAACAATCAGCTTTATAGAACTGATTCATATGCATAAAACATTCGCTAAACGTGGAACTATTTACATTTCTTATTCAGGTTTTCAAATTGTTTTGTCCCTGTAATTTTCATAATTAGTTTGAGACTACCTTTATGACAAATGTTAAATGTGAGAATTTGAACACTAGTTTCTTATTTTTATGTTTCTACTTCTGTGATATTTGCATTCTTATTTTTCCAAAAATTATCTTTGATGATATATATGCTTCTGGAATATTAGTGCTTTCATTTCTCAAGTGAAATATTTAGATTTGTGTATACCATTTAGCCATCAGTGGTACTTTTGAATATACTCATTCACTATTCTAAAAATTCAGAAATCGGATAATACAAAACATTTTAACAAATAACTCTTCATTGCATGTTAAAGTATCTTATTCCATGGTATGTGTGTAACACTTTCATGTGTTTAAGCCTTAAGGGGTATTCTTTAAACAGTTCATTCCTATACATATATTTAATATATGAACGGATAACGCGTTATATTTATTGTATCTGCAAGGAGTATCATTGGAATCCTCATTATATGTATTTTGAAGCAACTACAAGCAACCTAGGATGGAGCAGGGAACATTTTTGAAAGCATTTTCAAACAGCGAATGCTCCTGCAGAAGTCTCAAATGGTATTGTGTAAACACTTTATTTCTATAAATACATTATGTACCGTTATAATCAATTCTAGGTGTCATCATTTTTCCTGTGTTAGAATCTTCCATGTCTCATTGGAGTCTGCTCTATAAATATGGAGAACTTCAAGGCATCAGGGGCATTTGAAAAGGATCTCAAGCACTGTGGCTTCCAACAGCAGGACACCCTTAAGGTATTGTTTCAACAATTTATTTATATGTTTTTTCCATTGTAGCTCTTTTTCTCCTAATTTTGTTTTCTTTATTATTAAATTAAAAATCTAATTCTTTAGATTTATTAGTCTCTTAGGATATTGTTTAACAAGTTATTTAAATTAATACAATATGTAACACAGTATGTCATAATTTTTCTTATTTTAGGATCTTTGAAATTTTTGTGAGTCAGTTTGACAAATATGATATGAATATAATACTTCCAGCTGCCAGGGACTCTTGGAAAGCATCTCCAGGTGGTATAGTCTTCTCCAGCAGTCTATTAAGGTATTGTTTAATAATTTACTATTATAAATACTTTATGTTGTGATGTATGTCATTTCGCTGTAGCTTTATGTGGTATTGTGTGCACCATTAGTGTAGTGCATTGTTTAAATATATGTGGTGTGGTCTTTGACAATTTGTATCTTTTGGGTTTTCTGTTGTGATTCCTTTTCCTCATTTGGCTTTCTTAATTAATGTAATTAATATCTATTTCTTCCTTGTTTGTGTTGTATTTCTATAAATATTTTCTTCAGATTAATTATTTCATGTTCTGTTTTCGCTTTTTGGCTTGATTTTTTCTTGGTTATGCGTGTGGCGGGAAAGTTCAAAAGAACGGGAGTAAAGTGACGCTTTATTCCCTACAAACTCCACTACTTTACTCCCTCTTGTATAGTCGGTCCGTCGAGCGTTGGGTTTTATGGTCACATTAGCCAGGTTTCAAACCGCGGGAGTAAAGTAAAATTTTATTCCCGCATCAATCAAAACTTATTTCTTTTCTACAGTGGTACCCCGTTAATTGAAATCGCCTTCCGAGGCGCCATTTTTTTTTTGGAGGTTTATGTTCATCCATCACCGTTTGTGCTGTATGTTTTTTTTATTACTGTAAATAAGTAATCATTATATTTCTTCTCACAGAATCATCAAGTATTTTGTGTCTGCCACGTGTTGGGAGGAAACAGATGGGCAGCCAAGTTCAAGTGGCCCCTTGTATTAATATTCCTGTAAGTGCGATAGGTAATCAACATCTACTTATATTTCTTATTTTATTTATTGTTGGAGTTTTTACTACTCAAGGTAATGAAGCCATCATCAATTCTTATTGCTGGAACTTTGAGTAACAATGGATAAGTGGAAAATCATCATGAGATGG